>JASUAB010000022.1:764052-817552 GCA_037013595.1 Dicorynia guianensis
GGGCCTCTGTGGAAGATATCTCCACGAGCTCGCCGTTAGGACCTGCGGGAATGTAGTGTTTCGTAGGCAAGGTGATCGTCTCTTTAATTGGCAGGATGCGATGATGAACGGAATGAGTGTGCGTTTCTCTCTGAATGTATTCGTGGCGAACGTGATGGACAGTGGGAATGATAGTATCGTGATAGACCGCTGTAGGTTACGAAGCTAAGTCAATAACCAGTGCTGATAGAGGATATGGTATGCACGTACGCTTTGCCCATTTCGTATGGGTTTCGGTTGACTCCGAGTTGCTTAAGTCAACAATCCCTTCTAAGGATGGCGGCTCTTCTGCATTCTCAATGAGATACGGCCCCTTGTATACCTGCTGTTGACCATCTATCACGCCATTGCTGACAGGTGGTTTACCGTGATGGTTTGGTCTGTCATTAGCGCTGTTTAGGGTATCCTCTGGCTGAGTGGAGTTTCGGTCGCGAACCAGAGCGGGTGTGGGAAAAGGATCAACTGGAGTTCCATGCTGACCGCGATGAGCCGGGTGTATCAGGGATGACCGCCCGTACGCAGCATCATCATCGGATATCGGAGTGGCAGATTCAGAAATGTCTAGTGGTTCGGGTTTCTGTAAAACGTGAGTAATTGTGAGCAACCGCACGTAGCAATGGGTATCATCCATGGACACACATTCTGCAAAGAATGCACCGTCAAGTCAAACCTGCCAGGCACGATCTCATCCGGTTCCTCCCCATCGTCCCAGTCGTCAGCGTCATCGTTGATAGGGGTCGGGACTGAGTTTCGCTGCACCCACACCTCATAGCATATCAGAAAAACGGCACAATTGTTGTATGGTAATGTGACTTGTTCAACGTACATTTCGAGTTAACGAATTTGGATCATCTTGACCCTGAGTACTACGCTGATACATCGAAGCGGAGGAGTACTTTGTTTTACGTTTAGTTTGTGATAACGGAAGACTTTTACGTGAACGCACATCATCTCCAACCTCATTCGTCTCAGCTCGAGAGTTGACATTTGCGACCGTCTCTGCCATAGAGCGATCGTCAGCCTTGTCCCGTAACTGTCCCTCTGGAAGAGTGTGACCCAGTAAATGTTCTACGAATGCGGGGAGCTGGGGTACGGGGGGTATGTATTGTTGGTTCCTCCTGGGAGGTAGATTCCGATCGGCCACATCCTCGCCGTAGAGCGACTTACTATTCATAGTCTGATCTGTGCGGGCATGTAGGCTTTGATGTCTGGGCAATCGGCCAGGGAGAGACCTGGTCCGAGAGTAGTCGTTTTCGGGGTCTGTGGATACCTGGGGAGCGGTGGATGGATTCTGTCTGGAGGCCGTGGAGGAGGTATGTGCGTAGTCGCCCGCATCATGCGCGCGTGCAGGGGACGCACCACTGTATGCGGTGACTGTCGGGTTCTCATGAGGGCCGGAGCTGTTGCGCAGAGGAGAGGAAGATGGCAAGTTGAGGCTGACTTTGGGAGGCTGCTCGCGTGAAGCACCGGCGCTTCCTTCAGCGCTCACTGCAGTCGTGAGCCTCGAGCTCTTTCGCCGAAGCTTCTTGATGAAGGAAGACATGATTGGCAAGTCTTTCCTTTGTTACACCTTGTTGGTTGCTTTTGATCAAGCACAGTGAGGAAACGGAGCTGCGCAAATGCTAGGATTCCGACAAGATCATATCTTTACCAATCCGGCAGTGGCGGGGTGCGCCAGATGCAGAGATCGCGGAGGTCATTATCCAACGCACCGTTGCGACAACGCATCTAGTGAGCAGATCTATCGGTCCGAAGAACCCATTGAATCGAGCGTTATGCCAGCAAATTGTTGGCAGGATGAGGTTGAATCCTGGCCGCCTCGCGCGTGTATGACGTTCGCGACCGCTAGCCTGTTGTATGGAACAGCACGCACATGATATCATCCCGCCTCCCCTCTCTCGTGAACCACGCCGTGACATTTACTGCTGCACGGTTCATCAACTATCGCCTGTTACTAATCGATAGCTTCCAGATCAGATCCAATATCTAGTGCCTTGGCAGATAGGCCATGCGGTTACATTGTCACTGGCTGTGCACTTTGGATCATGGGAGAAGCTCGTCAAAGAGGAAGTGACGATCGATCGCTTGGTCTTATTGCTCCTTCCGGATTCCATGGAACGGACGTTGGATGCCTAAGTAAACGTGAGAGAGCTTGAAATTGATCGTGCAGCAGACAAGGATGCTCGGTGAATTCGTCATCGTACATCCGTCTGTTGACCCTCATATGCATGATTGCTGAAGATATAAGACCTGCGAGAGTCCCTTGACACTAACATTTCTCCAATTTATTGAGTGTATGCCCTTGCAAAAAAGCTTGACATTCCCGTAAATTTAGTATCTTCGTCAATTAAGACTCTATCACAGTTCAATACCAAGATGGAAGCCTCTAAGAACGCTATCAAAGAGTTCATGTCACGAAGCGGACACCACGACACCAGTCAGTATACCGCCACAATCCCACTATGAGTTACTTGACATTGAGACTGACGACGCGCACCATAGCCGTTCATGAGAAGGTTTCTCCTGCCGTAACTCATGAGACACACAAACCTAGCCAGCATGAGAACGTGAACACCGCCATCGACAAGGGTACGTCGCTAATATGCTGACGAATGCACTATTTGATCGCATTACTAATGTTCGGCACAGAAATCCATCAGGATCACCACCACACTTCCGTCCAGCCAGTCGTTGACAAGGTTGTTGCTCCAGAGCAACATACACACAACCTGGTCCCTGTTGAGCATCGTAGTGTCGAACATGGGAATACCAAAGACACCGAAACTCGTGTCACCGCCGAAGCTGCAAAATTCAAGGATGAAAAGGTCGTCCACGACACAAAACACACCCACTCTGTTGCCCCTACCGTTAGTGGCGAGCACATCCACCACCACGTCCATGAGACTATCCGTAAGTGATCAGCAAAATGTAGCAGACGAACGTGATCTGACATAACATCACAGAACCTGTTGTTCAGCGAGGTTAGTACCTTGCTCATACCACTTACCTTCGAACCAGGTGGAACATCAGCTGACTTCGTTCCAGAGGTTGTTCAACCATCAGTCGTCCATACTACTGTTCCAGTCCATGAAGTTCATCATAATAGTGCACAACATCACACCACCACTGCTCTTCCCCCAGTCAACATGGAGGATTTTAAGAAGCAGGGTGGGAGCCTCACCGGCCGTGAGGTGCGCAGCGATGCCTTCCAAGGAGAGCCAAAGTCCGTTGGTGGTACTCTCTCCTCTTCTGGTCAGGAGTACCAGTCTCCTTCCAACAAGTTGACCGACAAGATCGATCCTCGCAAGGATGCAGACCTTGACGGAAAGCGGTGAGTCTCTTCATGTCTCCTTCCTCGCGGATAACCCAAGGCTAATACTCTATGACTGCTGCATAGGGGCGTGTTGACTTAAATATCTCTCGACCGGGTCAATACAGGTGTGCAAAGCACAACATGAACTCGTTGCGGACAAGAGGAAATGACCTGCTCGTACAAAAAGTCTGCAGTGATGCCTTTTACACAATGTAATATTAGCGAGTAATTGATTAATAATACAAGCTTCTGAGGTCGTTTATAATGTGCAACTACTGGAGACTTTTCATGATGAGCATAGGCATCAACGCAAGGGGACGCAAACCAACAGGTGTTCACAGGTCTGGACGTCCTTACTCGTCTATCTGTTCATCTAAGTAGCACTGATATGGTCTTTATCTGGGTGTGTGCGCCCTCCAGCCTCAGTCGCCAGTTTGGGCTGTATGGTACTTCGCTACAACTTTGTTCGTGCGAGGCTTGTAAAACTTGACGCTGCAAGGGCACCTTGATAGGTTCACTGTATCATCCTTGCTTCGTACCCGGTCCAGTGCGTTCGGACTCGGCATACTCCGGTCCGGCTCTGTCGACCGGCCAGCCACAACCCTGGATCCACACTTGTTTATAGCTCTACGGTTTGTCGCTCATTGCGCTTGCCAATTATTGTCAGTCAAGAACCGAAGGCAATCAGACTTTGGAAGCCAAGCTAAAGTTCGGACTGGATTGGATTAGAGCGCTGTGGATTGTGGCAATCGATTGTAAACATCAAAGATCCGTCATGCGCGGATCGCGCCCTTAGGGTGCCGCACCGGCCCCACATTTACCCTTTACGGGCCGTGGTCAATTACGCCAAGGATCTATAGTGGACTGCTTGGTGGCCGTCAAGCCCTCTATTTATGATCATACATGGCTAGGTGCGCTGGATGTCTAATTGCTGAACCTTGTGGCTACCAGAATGGTTGTATTACACTTGAACGCAAATCTGGCTTCCATTTGTCTGAGATCTCAAATTTTGACCCAGGCTTTGTCTAACTGTAAGGTTACCATAGACTCGGATTTGCATATGCTCGTCTGAAGTTCCATAGATATCAGACGAAATTCCCTCAACAGATCCCCAATGATTCCCCAACGCGTGAATTTTATCTTGGATTTTAGCAATGTATTTGTATTCCTCACTCCCGCAACGAATATTACTCGGCACTTAAGCGGCTCCGAACACTGGCTTATTCGCCCTTGTTTTTATTCCATCTGCTCGATAACCTCAGTTGATCTTCGCATACCCCTGTAAATCATCTGACGACTTCGCCAAAGATGGTCGAGGACCAGAATTTTCGCGCACTGAGCTTGCCACGTCTCATCGGTCTTGTGGGAGGTTGCTTCCTGCTCTTCTTTAATGCATGGTGAGTACTTTCAAGTGTAGTGCCTTATGAAGATTCTGGAAACAGCTCCACGCCAAACTTGGCTGAGACGGGTACCCGAACTTTTGAGAAGTCGCTGTAACTCAAGGGTCGGTAATGTTACTGACGGCTCAGACAGGTTGCAGGTGATCTCGTTTGGTACTTTCGAAGCGTACTACGCGGAAGACCTCATCAAATCCAGCTCCGCCTCGTCAATCTCTTGGATCGGTACGATACAGAGTGCGCTGTTACTCGCCATAGGGGTTGCAGTCGGACCGCTCTATGACCGGGGTTGGTCACGGCACATGCATGTCGCAGGCGCTTTGCTGGTTCTTCTCGGCACCGTCATGCTGAGTTTTTCGACTGAATACTACCAAGCAATGCTGTCACAAGGCATCTGCGTTGGCATAGGGGCAGGTCTAATATATCTTCCGACCCTTGGTTTACTTGGAAGATCTGCGACGGAACACAGGGAGGTGGCCATTGGATTAGCCACGTCGGGTATCGCTCTAGGTGAGAAGATCTCAACTTACTGTGCATATCCAGCGCCGTTAATTCTTTGATATTAGGTGGCATTGTCGGCACAATAGTCTTTGAGAGCCTTGTTCCACGCATTGGCTTCTCTTGGACAGTACGCGTTATTGGATCGATATCATTCGTCAACTTTCTGGTTGCGATCCCTCTGATTCGACCAGAGCAGCCAAAATCGGATGGCGAAAAAACCGTACATTTCGATTCTAACGCCTTGACCGACGTCAGATTCCTGGCCTTCTCAACAGCCCAATTCTTCATCTTCTTAGCCTATATGGTCCCGATATTCTACGTCCCAATTTATGCAATGGAGGTTCTACACGAATCCAGGTCAACGGCCTGCACCATTGCGATTGGTCTCCAATGCGCGAGCCTCCTCGGTCGACCCACTGTACCCTTGTTGGCAAGGAAGACCGGCTTGGTGGTGCTTTGGCTAATTTGCGCAGCTACGTCGGGGATACTTTGCTTCGTGTGGATCGTAGCTATCAAGTCTCTTGTATTATTGGGCATATTTGCTGCTGCTTACGGTATGTCTCCGTTCAACTGATATGTTGTGTTCAGCGATCGCTCATTAATCTCTAGGTTTTGTGTCTGGAGCACTCGTCAGTCTGCCTCCATCCATATTTATAAAAATTACTCCAGTCAAATCGACTTTTGTTGCACGTTGGGGTATGAGCTGGATTCCCACAGTACTCGCTTATTTGGCCGGCGCTCCAATAGCTGGTGCAATGATCACCAGCAGGCAGTCTGGAGAATACTTGGGAGTACAGATCTGGAGCGGTAGCATGTTACTTTGTGGATGTTGTGCCATCATTCTACTCTGGATCAAGCATTCGAAAACCATAGGGAAGGTGCTCTTCTGAGCTCAGAGAGAAGTTGCACGACATGGGGTGCTCATTGAAGATAGTCGAAATAGTAGCAGGCCCCTGAGCAAGCCTTACGAGACTAGTGCTGCGCCACAGCAGCATTGACGTCGGCGTCCTGGAAAATTTGAATGGTTTTTGTGCATAGCGAAGGAACAAAACCAAGAAAATCAACTGAATTCTATGCTCTCCAAGGCTCTTAAGCACCATCACTTCATCTTTCAAGCCTTTGAATGCCACGCAGAATCAGGGATTCGCTATCCTGCGATTCTTTAGGTTCCCGTGAAACACTACAATATTCCATAAGTTGCCTTTGAAGCTTGTCGCTGGTTCATCAGGGATATTGAATACAACAGACGACTACAACTAGGCAGATATCTGCTTTGTAGTCATACGACCTAAAGCCTTCAAGGAGAGCCCTGACGAGCAGAATGCCAGGCCTCGTGCAGCCGCAGAATGGCGACAGCCGTAACGTGGAGGAGATCGAATCGCTTTGCATGAATTGCCACGAAAATGGTATGACTAGAATGCTGTTGGTAGATATTCCCTTTTTCAGAGAAGTGATTATCATGTCATTTCAATGCGAGATTTGTGGATTCCAAAACAATGAAGTTCAATCTGCTGGTTCAATCCAACAGCGAGGCGTCAAGTATACACTTCGCCTTAGCTCCGCAGCAGACTTGCAACGCCAGGTTGTCAAAAGTGACACAGCTATTGCACGAATCCAAGAGATAGACCTCGAGATTCCAGCCGGCCGAGGGCAGCTTACTAATGTGGAAGGACTGCTCAGCATGATTGAGTCCGACCTGCAATCTGGTCAGGCACAACGAAAGGACCTCGATAAAGACGTATGGGTGAAGGTCGGGACAATCATTAGCAAACTGAATGATATGATCAATGGACGACACTTTCCCGTGACTGTAATCATCGATGATCCGGCGGGCAACTCGAGCATTGAACCCAGTCCGGCCGATCGCGCGGGCAAATATTTACGATCTGAATATCCCCGAACTCTAGAGCAAAACCAAGCTCTCGGCTTAGGCGAAGCTGCAGAAACCAACGGACGAGCGCTTGAGTCCGCATCTTCACCCCACGGGACGTCATTTCAAACAAATGAAGACGCCCCGGCCACAGACATCCGGCCAGAATATCGAGCTGCTGACACTATGTATCCTCACATGCCGTTGGATCGAGACATGGTTGATCAAGATGCCGAAGAGGACGACATAATTGAAAACAAGGTCTACTCATTTCCAACCCCGTGTCCTGGATGCACGCGAGACACTACTATCAACATGAAAATGGTCAAGATTCCGCACTTTAGCGAAGTCGTTATTATGTCTGTGACTTGCGAACATTGCGGTTATCGCTCTACTGAAGTGAAAACCGGAGGTGCTGTCCCTGCCAAGGGTCGAATCATTAGGCTAAGATGTGAGAGATCGGAAGATATATCCAGAGATGTGCTTAAAGCACAAAGCGCATTGCTCGAGATACCGGAGCTAAACCTGAATATTGAACCAGGGACCATGGGCGGCAAATTCACGACGATCGAAGGTCTGCTTGTCCAAGTCCGCAGTGACTTGAAAGGCAGTGTCTTTGAAACAGAGGACAACGGCGTGTCGTCCTTTGCTAACGAGTCGCTCGTCTCTCTGCAAAAAGGTGACAGCATGCAGACGAGCGAGCGTGCTCGATGGGATAGCTTCTTCGGAAAACTCGACAAGGCGATTGCCGGAGATTCGTCCATCTTCCCGTTCACTGTGATCATCAAGGACCCTATGGCGGCCAGCTATGTGCAGAGTTTCAAAGCTCCAGAGCCGGACGAGCAGATCGAGACGGAAGAATATGAGCGCTCTGCCGAAGAGGACGATGACTTGGGCATCGCAGATATGAATCTCGCAAGCGGCGGCGGCGACTCGGTCAATGCTGTCACTCACAGCAGCGCTGAACAGCATCGTGATACGACGGAATTGGATAAGGACAACCCCGATATAGACGCAGATGACATTCAAGCCCAAGTGCAGAAGCGTATGCAAGAGCTTGCCGAACAAGAAGATGCAACAAAATCTTGAACCCAGTACGATTCCAGGTCATAAACCCAAACCGTTCTTCCAGATTACAACATAATGAGCCCCGCTTTCGATCACATGGTACCACGTTGCGTCGACCTATGTTAGGAAACGCTCTTGGATTAATCCAGCATGGCAAACTGATGGGTGTTTGCTTGCCGCCTCTGTACTGACCGCAGCACAGCGACAAGATCACAATTCTCGCTCTGGATGCAGCCAAGCGAGGTCAAAATAGGTTTCAAAAGGAGTGTATGGATGGTGGAATTTGGGTGATGACCCTGTTAAATGGTTCCACACGTGTCAACGTCAGTTTGGAAATGTTCTTATGCTCGACAGACTGTCCAGGCACTCAAAACGAGGTACGATAGATGATGGTGATGAAAGACGTGCCGTGGGACCTGCTCATCAGGTAGGCATACTCAGCAAAGAAGGCGCATTGGTCATGCAAGCAGAGATGAGTGTGTAGAGAGTATTCTCCAATATCTGGTTGAATACGAGTGACATGTTCATGGATCAACGTCTGCCTCCGCGCCCGTGGCCGCGCCAACTTCGGCCTCCTCCGCCACCGCCACCGCCACCGCCACCGCCGCGGCGACCGCGTCTACCTCTGCCCCCACGGGAGCCCGTTGGCCCTTGGTGCTCTGAGACAACACCCTGTTTCGCTGTGGCTCGCTGATAAGCCACTTCCTCTCCGCACCATACATGATTGTCTAAGCCGAGCATCTCCAGGTACTTGTCGGTCTGTGGATTACGGCGTTCGATGACAGCCACGAATGCCTCACCGCTGTCCGAGGCGCGTTGGCGTTGTGTGGCCTGTTCTTCTGTTGTCGGCGCCGTTCGTTCAAAGTCCCGCGGAACCTCGAGTTTGCCTGCGCGAACGACTCGCTCTTCGATCACTCTCCTTGCAGCTGCGATGTCCTCTAAGTAGCCCGCACGGCCTCTGTCATGTGCGATACGAGTACTTGGGTCTGTGGATAGTCCTTCGGGGTGGAGAAGCGACAGAGCTCGTTGGATGGAGAGGAATTCGGGATCGTATCGGAAAATTACATTGCCGTCCGCGTCAAATCTCGGCAATCGTCTCACACTTGTGTCACAGCTGCTGCTGGATTCACCGGTAGAATCGGACGCTTGCTCTATGGGTGAGATCTCGAGCAGCTGTAAAAAATCTCGGTGTTCGAGGCATTTGTCGAGAGCGAGGAACGCTGTGGATGTGTTTGAGATAGTATTCAAAGGCTCCGGAGGCGTGGCTTTTTGAATGGGCTTCGCAAAAGAATCTGGAAGTTGAGCACGCAACTCATCCGGAACATCGTTGGTTGCGTGTGGTGATTGTTCTTTAGTGAATTCGTCAAGATTGATTTCACTCTCGTTGGTGTTGATATTGTCATTTGCATTAGGCAAACAAGCAGACGCAGGCTCCTCATCATCCAGGTCAAGATCGATCTCTTCATTGTTTTTAACAGCTATCTCCAGAGAGTCTTTGGAAACTTTTTCAGGAGTTTCGTTGAGTTTTGATGGATCTGTTGAAGAAAACTTAGAGTGATCGACAATCGCAGCGTATTTGACGTGGAGATGGGCCGAAAACCACCAAGGCGGACGCAAGTGGTCCAGCAAAGCTCGTGCTCCTTTGCTTCCCAGTCTGCCTTGCCTCGCGTCCGACTCGAAGAAGCCTTTCTTCGAGAAGAGCCAGCGATAGTCTCCACTCCATTCAATTCCGTTGGGCCAATCATGGCTTAGTCCTATGTCGACTTGTGTCCGCAACTGCAATAGCTTGCGGACGTCGATTTCTCGAATATGATAGACGCTCCGAACTTCATCGTCTGTGTAAGGAACCCTCTCAAAGTGGGGCTTGCGATAGTTGTAACCTTTCCAGATTCCACTCAGGCCTGAAATCCGCAGACCTCCAATATTCAATACATTGCAGGCGCCAAGATAGTAGATGTTTTCAGCCACCCATCCACCGTAATGAAGCTCGTGAAGGTAGCCGCTGGCTTCATGGTTGCCACCAACGAACAATGTGAGATATGGCGCCTTTCTACGACCACTGTAGTATTCGTGGAAATCGCCGATCTGCCGATACTTGGCGGGCACGGCCATAGTCAGCAGGTCTGAATGGTTGCGAGCTGCTTGGAAATCGCCACCGATGATCACGAGGTCGACAGCTTGGTTCCAATGCGCCTTGGAAGGGTGAGCGAGGGAAGCAGTAATGGAGGCGTAAATGGAATGTAGCGTGCCATGGCCGCAGCCTTCAATGGCAACTTGTATAGGACGATCCGCAGAATCTGAAGCCATGTTAAGATGGAAGAAAGGGGTAACTAAAAAGTCACAGCTGTAATTTCAACAGATCACTGCATTGCTGAAGAGGCGCGTCTCGAACGATGTTTTCGTATTAATCGGAGGGCTTAGAATTGAGGCACACTTGGGACAAAGAGTATTAGCAATGCTGGTGACTGGTGTGACGAATTTTGCAATGGAACAGGAAGATGAAGGCGCGCTGCCAAAAAAATAATCCCTATTTAGAAACTTCGCTATTTTATAGGTAGGTAGATTTCCTAGAAGACCACTAAAAAGCGATTCCAAAAATGGATCTTTACCTTGATGCTTGCTCTCTTGATCCTTCGGTCGAGGTGTAGGTAAGCCGGATTGCAGATGCACTCTGGAATATACGTTCAGCAACTAGCGAAGTTTACGAATAGCGAACGCGCCTGAGCAATTTCCATGATTGTAGAATATCAAAGTCACGTGGTCGTCGTTGCGTGTTCGGTGCCGTTCGTAGCTGTGGGTAGATAAGTTAGGCGGTATGGACGAATTTCTTATGTAGCTACAAAGTATCGACGTCAATCGGCGACCAGGCCTGGTATACATGTACATCGACAAGGATCTAGTCCAATCAAAGATTAGCAGCCCAATATCCACACATCTAATTAATGGCACATTCTACGGTCTTTATCATACGAAGCATAATTGTTACTGTTATCGTCGTTGCTGGACTCGCTAATCACTGAACCAGGTTCAACCGGCACCTGGGTGAAGCACCTTGGACAGACCTATGGTACTATAGCCAGCTTTCGAACGTTGAAATGGTATTGGAAGGGGCTACAAGCCCAGCAGCCCCAAATGATTCAGGCTCTCAAGTGCCGTCCGCGCCGCCTGCATCAAGCCAAGACCAATATACTTCAGACGAAACAACTGAACGTTATCCCCGCCGGCCATTGACCTACACCCAACTGCCTCCATATATTACACTCGACAAGCTCCCGAAGCCAAATCCTCTTCCAGGTATTTCCGCCGGCTTCGGTAGGAATGCTCTACAACATAAGATTGTTGCGGACGCAACTAGAATTGCGGGTCTGCTGCAACGGCCTTTGACCCGAGAGGAGTGGGAAAGCATGGCGTATTGGACCGCCAAAGAGAACAGGACGACCAGTTATGGCATGGACGCAGGAATTCTTCTCTCAGGTGCTTATGCACTGTCTACAGATCCCTTCAAAGGCAGTACACCTTGGAAAACACCACAGGGAACACGCCCGTTTACTTGGCCGTTCTACAAGCCCTCACCGAATCAAATTGACCTCACTAAATTCCTGACTCTCCGTGGGCCCATGGCGGGCATGGCTTGGGCTCTGCTTCGCATGAGCGTATTCACGACTTTGGGTGGACTGACAATGCACATGATGGTTAAGAGCTATGCGGCAACTGTGAGCGCAGTCGGCCGTGCCCAAGACCCACGGATGCAAGCTTTCGTTTCAAAAGTGAGGAGTATGAGTAATGAACAGTTGAGTAAGATGTACGAGGACATAAGGCGTGAACGAGAACCGCAGGTCGCTCCGTACTCGGGTGATGCGTCGGGTACCGCATGGCCAGAGACGTCCAGCGACCCACAAGAAGAGCAGTCGCAAAATGAGCAAAACCCTTTGCTTCAAGCTCAACGAAAGGCCTGGCCGAAACAGCAAAGGAAAAGCCCTCAGAGCTCGTGGGACGACGATGCAAGTCCTACCAGCGGCATGGCTCCAGAACCATTAATGCTGCTCAATGATGAAGATGACGCTGCCTCGATTCAGAGTCAGGGTCAGGTTCCGAACTCGTCACAGTCTCTTCCTGGTAACTTTGGAGTTCAATATCAAAATCAGCAGCGGCAGCAGCAAAGGCAGCAGCAGCAGCAGCAGCAGCAACAGCAGCGCGAACGGCAAGCCTCAGACTCAGCTTGGGATCGCCTTCGAAGAGGAGAGGCTCCTACGCCCTTGACCGGCGGCGGGCCTGAGAATGATGATAGCAGCAAGGGGTACGGATTCGCGTATGGGGGTTCTCCTACCCGCTCAGACTCGGATCTGACCAGAGAGCAAGCCCAGAAAGATTTTGACGCGAGGCTGGACCGTGAGCGGCAAGGCCAGGATTTTGACAACTCGCCCAGCGGGTCCTGGAAGAATTGATGTGCTTCTGCGGCATTGGAACCATCCGCGTGTATTTTTTTTTATCTACAATGTGCATTCGAGCCGTCGTGGGCTTATGGTAAAAGTACATGATTGGTCTTTGTATTTTGAATACCAATGAATAGAAAATTGCTGTGTTTTGACGCGTTTGAAGATATGACTCTGCAACTCCAACTGTCAAGTATCCTGTAACTGGTCGATGGGATTCCCGATTCCATCCCACACATACGTTGTGGAACAGCAAGTCGTCAGGTTTCGCAACCTGGCCAAGCAGCACATCCGTAGCGAATAGCACCACAAATCGCTCATGTGGGCCTTCATCGAGATGCCTCAGCTGTCGCGCCTGTGTCTTGATGGCTGCGCTTGCTCGAGTCGTACGACAACGGCGGCTGGTCATCCCACTCATACTTGCCCTGAAGCAGCTCCTCCGCCCGCTCCGCCATGCTCTCCTTCAGCGATCTGTATTCGTTTCGATGCTGCACCTCGCCGCCCGCGCTCAGTGTTACTCCTTGCATGATCGTTGCTTTGTTCTGCCGGTAGCCTACGACCGTTCCCTTCCTGAAGCCCTCCATCACTGCCCAGAAATCCTCTGGATCCCATTTCTCGCGTTCGGCTCCGCTAGGCGCCTTGGGCCAACGGAAAGGATCCACCAGCTGAACTGTCATGAACTTAGTAGATCGCGGCCGATAGAAGAGGCGCTTGCCATGTATGGCCCGAGGCGAGGAGGGATCTCCAACTCTCACGGGAGCGGGCTGATTGATGTATGAACGGACAGCATGTATGCGGACGGAGTAGGCATGGAATAGGTAGTCTCGAAGATCTAGTTTGTTGAGATGGAGAGGTACTTGGAATCGAGCCCAAGTTGGGCCAAGATGTGGCGTGTTAAGAAGGCTGATTGTGAAGTTCGGTCTGCGATATGTGACTTCAAGTCAGTTTTCTGGCTTCAAGGTGGGGGTTGCATTCGTAAAGTCGTTGAGATACTCGATGGTAGGGAAGTGGCTAAGATCGCAGGGAACTTACAGATAGATCGGCTTCTGTCCGACGAAAAAAGGTGTTCCTGGTTCACGCCAGCTTTGAACTCGTCTCTGATCGTTTGCGACCAGTTTCTTCGCCCATTCCGGAGGACCTCCCTTTTGCTGGAAGAGCTTCTTAAGGGCTGGTGTGAGTTTCCAGGCTAACTTAGGCATTTGTAGACCGCCGAATGTTGTCAATGAAAATCGTCGAGCACTCGTTTATTGATGTCATGCGGCAGGGAGATCGTGTCGAAAATATTATAGTATTGCTGGAAGCTCGCCTTATATGCTCCAGGTCCAGTAGAGCCAATATGTAGATAAGACAAGAAGCATAGATAATACTGGTGCTCAATTGTCTCAAAATACGTGCGATATAAAGCTCGTGGTCGACCACCTATGCGAAGATTTGCTTCGTCTCCATGTCTTCAAAATGGATTGAATGTCTTGGAATCAATGTTGAGCCACATTGTGGCAAGTGACGCGCCAGAGTCTGTGTCAATTTAGTGGACTCCGGGCACGCGCCCGGGGGCGCGCATGTATGGCTGGAGTGAGCTACATTAGGCATCGCATCTACCTCGGCATCTACGCGACTTGGAATACAATAGCATAGTATTCATTGAGTGACTACCTAGACCTTAAGATTATGAGTCCACTATTGAATCGCAATCCGTATGCTTTGCAAGGATCTCTCTCTCAGCACTGATATTCTCGGGCTACTTGTCTTCACTGTTGAGTACTATGTTTATAGCACAGCATGGAGTTCATGACATCGATCCGCTCTGGCATTGACGAACGCAAACCCTCACTTTTTGGTAATTTTTTTCCCACCATTCATGAATATTCATATTGGGTGGACCATCAAGCTGACAATTGGAAATCGTAAGAGCTCCTGAGTGAGGAGCAGCTCTCAGCTCTGCTACCACCTACCTTACGTTACCTCCTCGCTCAAGCGGCTGCCAGACATCCGCGTTATCTAATTCATGCCTTCAATAATTTCGACACTCTTTACGCAGCTGCATTCCTGTTGATTGAGCGATTTTACATACGAACATATGGCGGTACTTTCACCGAATACTTCTATGGCCTCAAACGCGAGCGTGTGCTGCGTAACAAGGGCGGCGAGATACCTCGAGCTCAAGCTGGCGCTCCGGGTGAAGTTCGAGAAGTGTTGCAATTGAGCGAGACGGACATCTGGAACAACCTTGCAATTACTGTGGGTTTGCCATGGGCGAAACGCAAATTAGACGAAGCGTACGACATTCACGTACCGGCGCATGCTGCTGCGGTTGTGCAGGTAGGCGGCGGCGGTGCAGCTTCATGGGGTTCGTCTCGTGATGACGGTTTTCGACCGGAGGATGGCTGGCGAAAGCGTCTACAGTGGTACTGGAAATGGTTCTTACGGAATATTTACCCTCACGTCAACGCCGTCTATCACGCTTCTATGCTGGCCTTCCAGCTTGCATACTTGTTCGACGCGTCTAAATTCTCCTCGCCTTTCCTATGGCTGATCGGCACTCGAATACGTCGAATGTCTGAAGCTGATTATCGCGCAATTGCCATGGCTGAAGAAAATGCGGCGCGGGCCGTTACGGAAGATGCAGCCAAACGATCTAAGCGACCAGCACAAACGCTTTCGTTCTTGTCACCTCGCATCTTGATCTCGCGCGTTAGAGACGGTATGCTGGGCGGCTTGCGCTGGGCTCTACCAACCTCCATTTTCTTGCTGAAGTTCCTGGAGTGGTGGCACGCGAGCGACTTTGCTCGCCAACTCAGCCGCAAGGCTCACGAAGGCCTGGAACTACCGCCGCCGATATTACGAGGCGCAAACGGTCTGAACAGCATAACACAACATCTCGCGGCGCAACGCAAAATGTCAAACAAGGGACAAAATCCAAGCAGCGACGGAGTTTTGCCTTCATCATCGTTGAAGAGAAGGGACCACGCAAAACAACCGAATCCCCCTCTATCTGCGACCTCCGGCCTTCCCATATTTACGGTACCTCCACCATCATATTCCGTAATAACTTCGTCCTCCGATGGCGCAGATATGGAACCTCTCTCTTCAGCCCTGTGTCCAATCTGCTCCAGCGAGATTCAGACCCCTACCGCGTCGCCATACGGGTATGTATACTGCTACGGCTGTATTCACCGCTGGTTGCAGGGCACAACGGATCGCCAGGAGAAGTTCATGCAGGGCCAGGAGAAATGGTGGGGTCACATCGAGAGTGAACACGACGGCACTGATAACGATGAAAAGGCCCAACTGCATAGTGATACCCAAATAAACATAGATCAAGAAAAAGGACGTTCGACTGGTGGCCGGCAAGGCGAATGGGAGGATGGCCAGGGCCGCGACGCCGTGACGGGGCGGCGCATTCTGGGCGGCACTGAAGGCTTGCGGCGTCTGATAGCTTAGAGCCCGTTCTTCATATTCACTCGCTTACGAAATTTCAGACTTAGCATAGCGCTGCATCGAAACAGGGAGGAAGGAATGAATGATTATCGCGAACGACCGCTGGCCATTTAGATTGAGAGGCCAGCAAACGTAGTTTAGCGACGCCGACATGCAAGGACAGTAATAGAAGACTTTGTTACGAAATTTCCGCGAGACACATTTTCATTCGAACCAAGTTGGGTATTTAGCTGCAGGCCTTTATTGTTTGCCGAATAACACTTGCTTTATCGTTTCAGTCGTGCCGCTAAAGAGACAGCTGTCTCTAGCCACTAGAAGATCTTGCTGAGCACCCGGCTCCGAACGTCCTGAACAGCGGCAGCAGCTTCATGCCGCTGACCCGTTTGACGCTCGGCTTTGCTGCCGCCTGCGAACTTCGCGGAGCCGTCATGGACTTGGGTCTGCCGGAAGTATCTGCGGGGGCCTTTGTGCACGAACGGCTTGCTTTGGTTCGCTGGAGCGCCCGTAGACGGGGAATCATGGTCACTGCTCGGTTGTAGAGTCACATCATCACCAAGATCTGCTGAATGCTCATGACCTTGCCGGCGCTGCTGTTGGCCCGCCTTCTTCCGCTGTATGCCCTCGAGCATCTTGGCCCTCTCCACGTTCGCGACGAACCGCTTGTTCTCACGCGTGGTGCGCGCCAACTCGACTCTGAGCCTACCCTCTCGCTCCTTGGCCTCGCGCGTGCGCTGCTCCATCAGATCTTCCCACTTGAATCCTTTCAAATAGCGCATGCTCCAAACGTCGTCCCGGTACCAGCCGCCCTTCTTGCCGCCGATGGTCTGGGCATTAAGCAAGTCGACGGCCGCTTTTGCGTCGCGTTTATGAACAAATTCGACCCAACCATCCACAAAGCTGCGTTTCTTGTTCCCTCCATTGCGCTTGCGCAATGAATGATGCGACGCCGGCTCTGGTGTGAGGAATATCCGATTAAGCTCGCCGAATGGCGTTAGCAACATCCGCAAATGAGAGGGGCTGAGGTAGGGCGGAATGCGCGAGAGGTAGATGACGCCCGGCTTGGCTTTCGATGATTTCGTAGCAAGTTTGTGGAGGTTCTTTGCAGAGATGGTCCGTCTCTGATTGGATTCAGCATCGCGATCATCCGACATCATCTGAGGTGGGGAGGGTGGAGCGATGTCCTTGTCATCATCAGGTATTGAAGAGATGTACGGATGTGAGGCGGTTTTGACATCGTTATTTGTAATACGATTCGTTTGCTGCACGTCCATGACTTCTCGCCTGACTTTGTTTGCGTCGTCTTCTTCCTCATCATCATAACGATCTACATCTTCTTCATCTTCACTCATAAATCGCTGTCTTTTCAATGCTCTCGAATATCCCCCTTTAGATTTTTCATGTGTATCATCAAAGCTCTCTGAATCTTCACCATCCACATCATCCTCATCACTGTTTTCAAGTGCATTTAAGAATTCGTTGTGAGGCCTCTTTAGATCCTGGCCGGCTGAGCCCGTCATGTTGATTTGATCGATTACTTTCACTTAGCAAAAGCTTGGTTGCAAATGCAGTAATTTAGCTCTCCACCAAATGCGTCGCTTAGAGCTTGCTTTGGGCTATGTGTAGATTTGGATATGTCTGGGGTATCAAGTCAGACCACAATGAATGTCCGAAAAAAGTCATACTCAACCAATCCGGATACGGTGAAGATATCGGCCCGAGCCGCGCCAGGCCGATCCTCCGCTTGTCAGGCGGTGAGAGCGTAGAATGAAACGCGTAATCGCTACAAAAATTCGTTGACTTTTTCCAAGGCCATCTGAAGGTTCAGGAATGTCAAATGGAAATATGGTCGTTTGACTGCTGCCTCAAGACTTCAATTACGTACTTTCTTTTATGGAAGCACGCGGCTCAGGCGTCGGATACATGCAATCCAGAATATCCGAGTAGAAAGTAAACTGGTCACGGCACGTCCTCTTCTCCAAACCCACCATGCCATTGGTATCGTTCCATGCATCACCCGATGTACCATACTCGGTCTTATGATTTGATGGGGGCTCTATGTAGTAGTCAATTTGAAGAGATTTCTTCGTGGCGTGAGATCCCGAACCTCAACCACCCATCTTTGCTTTTGCTCAAAGCCGCCTTCTTTTTGGACAATGTTAGAAGCTGCCGTCAATCAGGCACTCGTACAACCAGATCAAGACCCCGTCCGTATATTGTTCATCATCATCTAGTCGTCGTCGTCAATGATGATTGCGCCTTCATTCGCATCGTCGATGACCACTGCATCACGGAACTTATCACCAATCATCTGGTCGGAGACAACTTTGCCCCGCTTTGCAACCAACTCGGACTCGAGTTCACCGTCTACAAGGCTGCGTTTGCGCTTTCCGGTAATATCGCCGTTCTTAGCAGTTTCTTGTCCGTTGTTGTGGCCATTGTTCATCATGGTAATCGTGACGGGCTTGGGCTTGCGAGCAATGCCGATAGTGTGAGCCAACTTGACGGGAGCCGTATCCTCGGGCAGATGCTGCTCTGAGACAACTAGCTGGAGATTGACCCGTGGATTTTGATCTTCTTCGTCAATCACAGTTAGGAAGCTATCTTGCTTGATGTTTAGATCGGTCAATTTCTTGGGTAAGTTTTCGTCGAAATCGGGGTCAAAGAGAGTGCCAACATCGCTGGTCACACTAAACTCTTCACTGTAGCCAAGTTGCTCTTTAAGGATGGGCTCAACCAGGTCATTCAAGGTGGCGCGCCCAAGATCAACTTCTAGGCGTGCTTGTGAAGTTCCGCACGATGGACAATCAGGTCGAGGACGATGCAGAGGCTCCGAGGAAATGACGCGATCAGCGGACTTGGATACGAAGACCATGCGTGCCTTATCGAAATCGCCGCGAAGAACTTTATACGCTTGTAGAACACATAATCCAGCAGTGAGTGCATTGGTGGTGGCTATGGCTGGTATGATATTGCCAGCCATGCGCTTGATTTCGAATTCCGACCGACACTGAATTCCAAAAGCGACGGACCGCAAATTTGCGGCAGAAGCAACGAAGTCCAGCGCGTCCTTATCGTCTTTGTCGAAAGACAAGACTGCAGCGGCGTTGCCGACATCAACTTGGGCTCGAAGTTCCTCCAGTCGATTTGATAAAGCTTTGAGGCTCTTGACGAACACGCCGAAGTTCTCCGCGATCGACCAGATTCTTTGGTCCTCACTCGCAACGGTTTCCGACACGTCCGGAAGCTGTTGTGTAAGCGCATCAAAGTCCAACACCTCAGGTTTTCTTCGTGAGCGCCACATGTCCTCCATGCTCCGCAAGCGTTCAATATCATCCCGGAAGACTTTATCAAAGACTTTGCGCGCAAAATCGTTTGAGCCCATGGACTCGCGTATGACCTTGAGCGCATGTGCTTCTTGTTTCAGCTTCTCGATTTCCGCAGCGTTATCCGATGTCTGGGTTGTATCAAGGTCTGGAGACTCGTCTTCACTCGTGCCAAAGGCCTCAGCGAAGAGATAGCTCTTTGCCCACACGATGCAGTGGATCGGTTGACTGGGCGTGCTTCGGATTGTGCAAACAGGGAACGTTTTGGGAGTTTCTTTTGGATTACAGTCATAGCACTCGGATCTCTGGCGCTTGATCACTTGAACTTGGCCATTGAAACCGGTCGTTCCACTTTCAATCAAGGGAACGTCCGCCGCAAGACAAAGCCTATTGACGTATCGTCTCGCATCGAGGTTATCGAGGGCGTTGAAGACGATGTGAAATGTTCGAAACCAATCAGTACTGAACTCTGGATCTTTAATGTTTGCGTGATAGGCTTTGATGTTCGCATGAGGATTGAAACGCAGGGCGGATTCTCTTGCGACCTGTCGTAGGAGTCAGTGGGAACCCTTCGTGAGGAATTGTGCGATAGCAAGAGTGAGAGTACGCACCAGAGCTTTAGGACGTTTGATGTGTTCATGACGAAAGAGGAATTGGCGGTTCAAATTGCTCAAATCGATGGTGTCGAGATCGACCATATGGATTTCGCCAAAACCTGACATGACCAAGTTCTTAAGTAGCTCACAGCCGATACCTCCAGCACCGACCAGCAAGACACGGGCCTGGGATGGGTCATTAAGACGGTCGGAAGAAAACCAGTAGCGCGAAGGCTACGTACCTGTCGTATACGGGCATGAAGGGTCCCACCAAGCGCCTGACGCTGGTAGCGCTCGCGTGGCATAATGACGAGATAGGGCGACGATAGGGATTCGGGGGCGGGGTTCGAGAGGCGATTGATAATGTTGTGCTAGTCAAAAGGTGGAAGAAGATGAAGGCGAGGAGGCTCTTGAACAAAGAGAGAGGCTCTCAAGGAAGGGCAGCCATCGCGAGAAATTGCGCGTAGAAGTCTAAAGGATGTAAATCAATGAGCGAAGAGGACAGCGGCGCCGGCCATGCCGTACTTGGACTGACAAGCTTCTGAGAGAGTTGTGGTCTGTTTTGTGTCCAAAGATCAACTGCCATGAGACGATTACCAGCCAACTCTTGGATTATTTCGGAGCTCGCCAAACCTGCTTGTCTACGCGACGCTCATCCAAGAAACCAATCGCAGCAGTCGCTTTGGTGATGGTCACGTGCGCCTCCGCTGCTCCCCTCATCTCTCGTTCGCCGGAGTTTGGCGCGTTGTTTCAGCAATCCACAGCCTTATGCGCTCGGACCTGCCATTACCGTTTGGCAAAAAATTGCGCAAGAATCCTGCCAACGCAGAATGCCGGAATCGCAAAAGTGTCATTAGCGCATTTGACCGCCTAAACGTAGATACACCCTAAACCTGAATCGCAGTATGTTGCACCGTGATCAATATATTGGAGGGCTGTAAGATGCAAGGAACCAAGGGGTCATGATGCAGGGGCGTTGATCTTTTGCCTAGTTCACCGCTGGGGTGACAGATGCCGTGCGACGTTACAGATAGACGATGCCGCCACGTTCCTCATGTTTCGTCCTACACACCTCTTGTCGGACTTCATTCAACTCCATACTCGTTTGCCAATCCCATAGCACATTTTCTCTTCCAGATTTATAAAGTCGTCCGGGTAATGTCTTGAGGCACAGTTCCATTGGATTACTGTTGACTTAACGTGCAGCAGCACTGGCTTTGACCACACAATAAATACCCTCAGACTGTTGCTCAACCGCTTGATACAGGTGAGGTACGAGCCGTCATCCATAAGCCTAAGCCTTCCACGCTGTTTCTACACTATTCGCGAGTCGTTCGCGTCACTTACGACGCGCCCTTGCTGAATATCCATTGCTCACCGCCTTTACATACCTAAAAACCCCTTCAACATTATCGATAGCGAATCTGCCGTGCCGCGAAATTTTTCTCAACAACCATGATCTAATTTACGAGGCATGTCGATATCATCTTACCCATCTCATACCAAAGACCTGTTTCTTAGTGGAGTCGAGGAATTGTCATAGAATGTGTAACATTTGCTTCTTTCCGTATGTTCGCTGGGCGGATTATCAACTTATGTGACGAACGCGACTTCAATATTAGTTCAAACGAAATCTTCCCTTCAAACGAAGATAGAACGTGACTGGAGCGAGCCCCCAGTCGGTCAAGCATCCACGTTCATAACATTCTGGTTTCCTGAACTTAAACAAAGCTCGGATTGTTATGTCCTACGATCACCCTGAATTCGACCTCTTGGCGGCTTTCAAAGAGCGATTTGGAATTTCAGATTCTGAACGACAGAAACCTTCGACCGACGTGATAAAGAGTGCAGAGTATATCTATAACAACTCGATCGATGTACTTATAGACCGTATTGGAACACAGAATGCCGCCAAACGACTGCTTTCTTTGATGAGAGCAAAGAACTATTCGATCCAAGCTTGGTCAGAGCACGAGTTGCATCCATCTGTAAACGAGTTCGGCCCAGAAGAGACCGTTAGCCTTATTTTCACGATTGATCTCCTGAACTTCTCCTTTTGGTCCGACAAAGACAGCCCGGACGAGCAATTCTGCGTCTCGTACAGAGGCAGGCGGTGGAAGGGTTATTGGAGTTTAGTGGCTGCTCTCCGCCGAGCGCTGGATGAGGGGATCCGCATCACCGACCCACACTGGTGGATCAGTGAAGATGAAGAGGATGGCTGCACCCTTGACAAGCTGGCTCATGTGTTCCGTAGCGAGACTGACGAGCCTATGCCCATGCTGGCTGATCGATATCGAGTTTTGAAGGAGGCTGGTACTACACTGTATAAGGTATTTAGCACTTCTGCTGCACGATCAAGAAAATCTCAATCCTTCAGCGACATGATTGCTAAAGCACTGTTACTCACCCTAGAATTACGAATGCTCGCCAGTGAATTTGGTCAAATCCGCTCAAGGCAGTGCTGTCAGACTGGTCAACAGCCTTGCCAAGCATTTTGAGAGCTTTAGGGACGAGTCATACTTCGAGGACGAACGCGTCCGGTTCCTCAAACGAGCCCAAATATTCGTCGCGGACCTATGGGCTTGCTTCGGGAATCAAGGATTTGGGCGGTTTGCAGATATCGATGAGCTGTCTGCCCTGGCAGATTATCGAATACCGCAGATGTTATGCATGCTCGGCGTGTTGTCTTACAGCCCCCCGCTTGATAGCCGAATTCGGCAAAAGAAGTTGATGGACGCAGATTCGTCATGGGAAATACAGCTCAGAGGTAAACACTACATCTCTGCATATGCGCGTATTGGCCAGGCTGACCTTCCTTTCCAGGCTGCTGCATATATGCGGTTGAGCTCCTAAAGCGCGAGATGAAGAAGCTACTAGACGAGTCGTGGACGTGTCCGAGCGACATATCTACGACAAATGGCGGTATAGAATCTGCATCGCACGAGCACGATACTTCGACACAACAGGCCAATGAGGCGGCCCCCAAAAACGGTGTGCAGGCAATGCCCAACAAGGGTCTCAACTCTGTGTTGATTGACTTCCTGCTATGGGATACCATCAAAGACCTTGAGACCAACGGAAGTCTGGCGGAAGAGGTTATACCACATCACCGCATCAGGAGCGTCTTCTATTGACCTTCACGGGATTGCAAAAGTGGCCAAAAGATACGGGTCTGAGTGGGTTCCGTATTCCAAGTAGGCAATAGGCAGTACCTGGCTTTAGAAATCATGTTAGAATAACTCAGCTGAGGTCGTCGCCTGCGACCCGAGTGGAGGAGTTTGCGACTTCCTGTCAAGGAATTTTCCGATACTCAATACCGCATTCTCCTGTTCACAATACGACACTGGCGGCGTGATTACCGGCAATGTTCAGCCCAAACTATCAGAGATGACGTGACAAGAGCTATGGCTGAGTTCTGGGGGCTCGGCAAGTCAATATACACACGCGGGGTCTGGGCTCGAAAGCTGAAAATCAGTATCATAATCGATTTGGCATAGGCTGGATCATTTGCTGTTTTGGGCATCTACTGCATCACAATTTTGACGGTGTGCGGCCGCACTATCGTAGAACGATTACGGAACGCGCGGGAACGCGACGGTCGCGGGTCAGCCAGGCGTTCGCAAGCCTGGTGGAGCTTACGGCTATTCCTACACCGACGAAATTCTGCAGTGGAGCCACCTGATATGCTGACCTTGTCTGCTTTGAAAAAGGGATCCGTTCGAAGCAATATCAGAGTTGAAGCCAGAGGACTTGAAGGATTTTTGACCGCGGGATCCGGCGCAACGGAAGAGGCCACACATTTTGCCAAAAATAAAGGCTCCCTCCTGAATCGATGTCTGTACCCAGAACGTAATGTGTTCGCTCTTCGTTTGAACAAAGAAGCGTCAATCAGCTTGTGGTTCACGGGGTTTGTGTAGTCGTAAATGCAATGTGTATGGATGATTTAATTAGTTTAGCTGTTGCGCGCAGTAACTGAAAGTGATCAATGGTCAGATCCTGTTCCATGGTCCCCGTAAAGTCCACGGAATCAATGAACCTTTGGGGGAATTGCTGCGGAACGCGAACACGCGGTTCTGCCGAACGCAAGTGTTGGAGGCGTTATGGGACTAGCCCCCTTTCGTCAACGTGGAGTTTCTCACAAGCTGCCTAAACAGCACTTGGCGTTGCCGGGAAGGATTTGGCAGCCACATCGGATCAAAAGCACCGTGCAAGTCATAAGCCGATGCTACCGTAGTATGATCTAATATGCGAGGCTGCAAATCCGTAGTGCAGCGGGCGACCAGCAGCAGTATATGCTGTACTGGGGCCATAAGTCTTAGCGTCATCAAGTCCAGCGACTAAGACATGTCGCGCTCCTAGGGATCCATAATCATGATGTCCCCACCAGCAGTGCCAGAAATGACCGGCGGAAGCCTCCATCTCGTCTACTTCATGGGGCCTATTGGTAAGATAGCTTGCAGTCTTGCAGCTGACCGTATCTACATTCCGTCTGTTCAACCCGCAGTTGTTGTCTCTCTACTGCAAGCCAAAGCCAGTCAGCTGGGCAGTGATTGTCTGCCAGAATCACCGGAACAGAGTGGGTGGGGCAGATACTGAAGGGTTTTACTTTCGTGCAAAACCGACGAAGGCGTTTGGTCAAATTTTTGTTTGCGTTGTGTTGACAGGTTACCTCGGACAATGATCAAGGAGTTGCTGTAATAGCCGCTGCCAGTTCCCGAATGTTAGGGATTCCAAGGGGCCGAGTGGGGTCGATAAGTTGAGTTTAGTCATATCGGAGTAGACGTCAGAGAACCTTCCGGTCGACGGACCGTAGGGTATCGGTGAAATTGATCTTCTACGACGGTGACATCGCCAGCGGAATTCAAATCGCCCCGGGTGGAGAGCCAAGTGTTTGAACCCACCAGAGCGAATGACTGTTGTATTACGAACGATATATACGTTTTATTACGAGTGAAATATATTTCGTAAGATCAACGTAATATCGTTTAGGTATATTACGACTGTCGGCACTTCTTGCCCCGAGAGCCCCGACTTCCGGTACGCGGCCCCCGAAAACATGCTCCTGGTCAGTGCGCCGTTGAGGACCAACTGATAAGAAGTTTCCCCCGTATAACATGATACATCCACTTGCTGCATTAAAACAAATTATTCCGTGAATTGCACAGATCAATGCACGGGGGATTCGCTATTGTTGTATTTCATGATAGGGAGGAACCGCAGACAGAAACATCGTGTAACAGATTTTGTTGCCAGCAGAAATCGCGTGAACTGACTTAATACCGTAATTCCTTGCCTAACATTCTCACGCAAGCGGATACGAAGCGACTGCTGGAGGATAGACCTACGATGGTCATCTCCAACATGAAATGGTGGGTGGCACGGATCAGAATGGTTCTGTGGCCGTGTACAATTCGTTACTGGTTCTGTTGGTGTTTATGATGATTTTTCTGTTCCTATTGGTGCCGTAAATGTCCTGGTCACATGAAGACTCAGACATGAAGTAATCATGTATATATGCCATAAAGTAATATTCAATTCATGAATGGATGAGCTCTCAGATCTGCGAATGCGTGTCGCGTGGTCATGAAAAAAAAATCTCTTGTTCGGTATGGGCAATCCGTGATCCGGTGGTTGTGTGATCAAACCTCCAGTTGTGTTGTCACCCGGGTCTCTTGCTCGGCGAGGAAGGATTGATAATCCTTAAGAGCCTGCAAGATCTCGTCTTGTCGCTCCGCAGATGGCTGTTCAGGATACGGGTTCGCTTTTTGATCACGAGGTGCCGAGCCGTTCGAGCGGCGCGATTGCCGATGTCTTTCTGAATAACCATCCCTTTCAGTCCTACTTGGACGTGGGGCATGAAAGCTGGAAAGTTGATGAGGATAGTCGTAGGTGGATGATGGTCTTGACCGCCGAGAAGAGGGTGAGGGGCTCTCACGGCTCATGTTGTACGCGTAAGTGTGTCCAGCTGCGGTCAATAATCTGGGATCGTAGTACACATGATCCGACCCGTCTGCCCTTCTCGTGGTCCAGTCATCCGCCGTAAGGCGAGTCGGGCTCGTCACACTGTAAGTGACTGAAGTATCAATTGGAGGCAAGTTGCTAATTCTCGCAGTTGTGTCGCGATTCGCTCTTCGCGAATGCTGCGTCATAGAAGCCTGCCCAAAGGAGTTGTTTGAATAGTCTGATGACATATCTTGACACATGGCGCGCGTATACTGTTCGGGGGGTAGCAATCGACGTGATGCTGATGAGGTGTCAACGGGTGCCGAACTGTAGTGAGAATTAGACAATCGATGACGCGAGTCCCTTGCTTTCACTCTTTCGGCAGATGTGACTTTGGGGGATACTGGAGACGGTATGCCTGTCTGCTTATGTCTCTTTGACACTCTTGAAGACCGACCTGTCGACTCCGTTCTGCCAGAATTGGTCTGGATTGATGAAACACAAGATGAACACTGGCAATATTGATCCTGATGATGACTATGATGGTGTTTTGGCTTAGAAGCGTCGTTGCTTTTCGTGGTTTCCTGCATAATTACCCAAGTGCTGCAGCCGAGCACTTTAAGTACTGCGTCGATGGAAAGCTTGGCGTACGTACTCAGCGGTTACGATCTGGCTGGATAGCTGATTTCCTTGTGCACGGCACACCATCGAAGGTTTTGTTTAAGGCCAGAATAGGCACCAGATCTTGAACAGGGGCGGCCGAGGGCGAAAAGTTGCACAAGATGATGGAACCTTGAGCCGGATGCAGACGTCTTAGAAGAGTACAAAGCGTTGGCAGCGGTGAATTCTGTCACAAAGTGCGAGACACGGGAGGTAGGATTGACGATGATGGTAAGTGGTTATAGGGACGAGAAGGGCTCAGAGTTCAGGTAGGGAACAGTGGGCGGGAGTCAGAGGGAGCGGGGACGGTTATCAAGGAAAGGAGCAACTGGCAGTCGGGCTCAGAAGAAATCAACGGCGCAATATGCGCAACACCGGTCGTTCGCATTATCCCAATTCGATCGGCATCATCTAGGGTATAGGAACAGGAGATGCCGACGTAAAACATCGCTATCTACGTCCCAGCAGGGTCCAACACATTCTCTCGAGGAGTATGTGGAGGCAGCAGATATCCAGCAACGTTCGGGTGTCGGGGATCGGTGTGTGCAAAAAGCTGTTGGCACACAATAATCACGGTGTTAACCCACGGGCCCTGAATCTTGATTTGTCCTTGAAGACATGGCGGACGATATGTGGGGTGGGGTACGAGATTGGCTTGCATATGCATTTCTCTCTCATAGAGACGGTCATTCAGCGAATGGGCTGAGCGGCGGCAATCATGGCAGCTGACTTCTCTGGGCCAGATTGTGTCATGACTAAATAGAAATGATTTGGCCAGAGATCACACGCTACTGCTGCTTTCGCTGCTTGCTACGACTGCCGTTGGGGCATTCGCCCCAGGCGTTGCGGCGAGGAAACAGAGGCAACGCTGAGCGTAAAGTAATAACAAGTCTGCGGATACACCCGCTCATCGGCGCTGTCATCAACAGACCGAGAGAGGTTCTGACACAAGCAGCGAGCTGCGGCCCCAAAGCAATCACAGTCAAGGATACTCCGTCGATCAGTTGCGATCGGCTCTCGATGCGTTGGCTACTATTGAATATGTTTTGGCCAGACTGGGGCGAATTTTGTCCAGGTCCGTTCTGCACGATCCACGAGAGTTCTGTGCGGATGAGGAGGCGTGGAAGAGCGGTCGTTGGGCGAGCCGCTCAGCAGATCCAGCATTCGCGCAAGGCCATACGCCAGATTGGGTAGATGGCTTGAGGTCGAGTCGCGGGCCATTTCAACGTTGGCCCGCTGCGGTTACGAACAAGTCACGCATACACGAACCAAAAACGGACGTTGGTCTGGGCGCCGGACGCCCGGAAACTAAGGCATACCAAATCCCGTCCAATACTCGCTTAAACACCTGCTAAGTTGCTCCAACGGTGCGGATCTGCACTGGTCTTCTACCTGCGATCTACCTTAAATCTCTTTTTCCATACCAACATATTGCCTTTTTCTTTTCCCGCTCGGCAGGCTCCTTCTTGGCGGTGCCTCGTGGCAGAACAGCGAGACATCACCCAGGATGCAAAACCCTACGAATCGTATTGATCTCCCGTGCCGCCCGCTGTTCTGGGTTTTTCGTTCTTTTCAGGGCGCTTGCTAACCACGTCTTGCCAGCGAATCCGCCGGGGCAGTCTCGCTTATTGCCTTTCTCATTCAGTCGTCCCATCGATACGAAGCACAGGGGTTATCGCCAGCGGGAATGAGGACGTCGCCCGGACGATGGATTGGGCATAGGGGTCGGGCGTCATACTGAACGAGTAGGCGTGGCGCAAAACGAACGACACCATACAGTCACCACGCCGTGAGTCTCGCACACCCTAACCGCATCGAGCCAAGGCATAACCTCGCAATGATCACAAGATGGTGAACGAGAACCGGACATACGCTGCAGCGTAACTTTGATGCATGCGCCTATCGTGATCGTTGTGGTGATGATTGCATGTGCCCACAGGGCATTGCCAAAACGGGACATTGGTCGGTTGGTCCCTCAAGCGATTATCGTACACCGAGGCCTCATCCGCATGATTGCTTCGAAGCTTACGTCGGATGACACCCATCCAGTTGACGCTTAATATCATCATGAGCAGCTCTTCATTCAACCATCTTGGAATTCAGGTCTTGTCACCGTCGATGAGGGCACCCAATACTTGCAGCGCCGTATGGGATCAGAATCCGACGTCGGGTCCACATCTGCATATGCGCTATCAATTAATTCAACTAACTTGATCAACGCGCAATATGGATGTCAACGCGCAAGTGGTGATGACGCGAAGTGCATAGTTAATCAGACGATCGGATTATGCAATCCTTGGGAAAGGGCGTGTTCATGTTGCATGTCTAGATTGGCCGATGAACGGTGCGAAGGTTACTTGAGTGGTCGAAGCCCCAAAGCTGCATTAGACGAAGTTAATGCATGCTCCAGTGATCTGTGCAGCATTGACGTCGACAGTACAACGCACAGTGCAGCGTAAGAGCCAGGCTCTTCACATCCAATCTCCATGGATCCCGAGCTCTATGTACCGCCAATGACTGGGTCAAATAACGATCACAAGCCTAGTTGGACTCGTGGACGCGTGACGCGGCTCTACCCCTGACTGCTATGCAACGAGGCACTCTTGGCCTAATCTCTTCTCAAGAATTTCGATATCTGTCGCTCTACATTCGCTAACTTGTCAGAATTTTTGGCTCCCCTTAGTGCATTACTCTACATAGGCGAGAAAAGATGAAGTCTGCTTTGCCAATTTATTCTCACCCGAACAGGCATCTATAGTTGGTAAATTATGGAGATCAATTCTGCAAATTTCCGCGAACCAGGACCGATTCACTCGACGCTCAGATGGTGTGAATCGATCAACGCTTGAACGTTGTCAAGTAATTTGGGTTGTTCTGAGTCGCATTGCGCAAACCATTCTGCTTTTTCATTCTGCATAGAGCTATTAGAACAAGAGCAAATCTGGCCTGATTGAAAAAATTTCGGCGTCTGGTGCGGTGTCTGTGGTAGCCAGAAAGTCATAACTGCAGAATTGATCAACGTCTACCGCGAGATAGGTAAGGTACCTTGAGTGAGTACCTGTAGTTTTAAGGGTTACTAAGCAACGCACGCTTCACTCGCTCCGCTTTGTCTCTCATTCGGTAGGATTGCACCTACCTAAAATGAGGCATTCGCCTGTAACACAGAGGTGTCAAGATCCCTGCAGGGTATCTACAGCGAAATTACCACTCTCTGCCTTAAGAATCGTCACATGTCACGGAGCATGCGACCGACGCTAGGCCTTGCCATTTTGGAATAGGATCAATCCTCTTCTTTCTGTAGTCGTAATTATACCCGAGTCCGGTCATCCTGACGAATGTTCGAATGAGAACTGCGTTGCGGGCGTCGCGGAAACCTGTCGCCTTCTCCGACCATTTTCAAAACACGAACTGACTGCTCTGCTTGGCAGGTCGTTCGGCTGAAGACACCACTGTTTGCGGCCATCCTGGAATCGAAGTCCGTGGGATGGCCAACGTCCCTATTTCGGACGAAGAAGTGCAGCGGCGGCCATATCCATTCGCCGCCAATCCGGTTTTCATTCATCAGTGAGTATGCTTGCCGTGCTTAGGGTTGTGTAGTGACTCGCAAACGTTCGGCTTGTCTAGCTCTTGGGGTACTAAGAATAGCTGGAGGATTTTGTTCATCCTCCTGACGCTTGCATCTTCACAAGGTGATGAGGTTGTCATAGCGAGTGTGGATCACTGACGACCAGCAATTCAGGCGTAATCCAGATGTAAAACATCCCTTCACTCATTTGCCTCCTTGGGCACCTCTACTCTTCCACAACGAACAGTCTGATTGCAGGGATCATCTGGCCAACGAACGCACGTTTCTTTCATGGCTGCGCCTTTCCATCTACCTGACCGTCGTCTCGATCGCCCTCGTTATCTCCTTCCACCTGAAGCGCAAACCGACCGAAATCGAGAAGAAGGTGGCAACTCCGTTGGGGATAGTGTTCTGGCTTTTGGCTATGGGGTGTCTGATAAACGGTGTGGCTAATTACATACGTACGATGGAGCACTACGGGCGGCGCAAAGCGCTCGTGCAGAGCGGTTGGAAGACCCAGACACTCTTCACCCTGATGGCCACGGCAATTGTGGGGACATGTGGGTTCCTGCTGAGCCAGGACACCAGACAAGCGCGTCAGTAAAAGCATCGTATTCGTATTGTACCCGCTCATTACATTATTCTTGCCTCTGGAGCGTGCGCGTCTGTTGGGTAGTCACATGTTCGGCGGAGAAGATGCAGATCCGGCCAACGGGACTTCTGCGCATGCTTTTGCGATTGCGCAAAAGACCACAACATTTGATTGGAGAACCTAAAGGAAGATTTGCCGCATACGGCCCTTTCCCATCGTGCAGAATCACAAATCGTCCAGTACCGCCCATGTGTCGTCATCTACAGTCGTATATGATAGTCCGGCCGACATCAGCTCCTCGTTGGCCCGCCGTAGCTCACCCATGTCCATCTGAAGCCTGGCCGCGATATCTTGAATATGCAAGCCTTCGTTTGTCTGTGGGGTATTGGCCAGACATCCGTAAACTTTCTTGGCCGCAGCAGACAGCCCTGCTGGAAGCATTCTACCACCCGTGCCGTTGCCAGGCCCTGGACCCCCAGCCGCACCGCCGTTCGCAAAGCTACCGGCCGCATGGCTGTTCATCTCACCACCGACCGCGCCATTTCCTGAATCCAGCGGCCCCCTGGTCAAGGTCAAATGGATCACCGTCGCCTCCAGCAAGTGGTAATTGATTTCGTTCATGTCTGTCACTGGCCGCAGACCTCCAGCTCTTGCGCCAACATGTCGTTTGTTCGCATATGTTTTAATTGTTCCGAAAATCCTTGCATATGTGCCTTCGACCAGCCGAGTCGCCATATCGGGCAATTGCCCATTTTCAACCAACTGCTGTGATTCGGGATCGACCCACAGTCTCACATCAATCTTGCCTGTCCCATCTTCGACCGTGTAGACGGTATGCAGCGCTTGTCGCGAGATGCTTTGGATCTGAGCGACAAATGTCAACTGTGACATTTCCACCCCGGATATTTGATGCGCGTCGTTGTCTGCGGAAGTTTGAGTCGCTTCGAGTATCTGCTTGATTGTCACTGGCCGTAGACTGTCTTTCGCATTTGACTATCGCACAAGGCTCGTCAGCGCTTCGCCCCAACCACTATCTGGCAAAATCCCACTGGCGTGGAGGGAATTGTCGGTTAATGCCAGGTATCGCATGTGAGGTTTGACTTTACCTTGGAGCCACTTTGGTTATCCTGACTGCCCATATTCATGAACCCGCCTCCACCCGTGGGCCCCTGCGCGCCATACGAAGTGGTAGAGAACTGATTATTGTAGGAGTTGTAATCTGTAGTGCATATCGTGAGCGCGAATCGAGAAGGCAATCGTTGGATTTTGAAAATTACCCATTATCGCTGACTACCACAAAGTTCGGGGGGTGCTTTACTTCGAAAACGTCTTTCTCGTCGTCAAGAGTCTCTTGAATATAGTTTGCGCATCCAGTGATTGGGGACAAGAATCGTTGTTGTAGCGAGAGGATTACACACAATGATTGCACACAAAAACATGCCCCACCTCCGAAAAAGTAACGCGTCTTGATGGACCGAGAAACGCGTCGGAGGGCGTCCGCGTCTTATGGATCACGTGAAAAATTCCATCCGGTCTTGGCTAGCGGTGCATGAAAAATTTCCCGAGTTATCATATAGGTCCAATGACCGGCCATTCCAAAATTTAGTCAGTAGTACTATTTCTAACGATTAGAAGTTTGGGATTAAGGGGACCCTTTCCATGAAGCCCTTGACCTAAAAATGCCCTCTGTGGACATTTCCAGCTCGTTGCTGGAAGGCTTAGCAGCTCCAGTAACCAGACATTTTCGTGATAGGTTCAGCACGGGTGGAGCGAACGATGTCGCCAAGGACATTTCAAATGATGAGGACGACGATCTCGCTTTCATCTCCGCTAGGCAAGCTGACTCTAACCGGAAAAGCCAACGCGTGAAGGGTGCTACACCCAAGAAGGGCGGCGGGTTTCAATCAATGGGGCTTAACCCAGCATTACTCAGAGCCATTACACGTAAAGGATTCGCAGTCCCGACGCCCATTCAAAGGAAAGCCATTCCAGTTGTCCTAGAAGGCACGGATGTCGTTGGAATGGCGCGGACGGGTTCTGGGAAGACAGCTGCATTCGTAATTCCGCTGATCGAAAAGTTGAAGACACACAACATCCAAGTGGGTGTACGAGCAATTCTGATATCCCCATCACGAGAGCTCGCGATTCAAACAATGAAAGCTGTCAAGGAGTTCGGTAAAGGGACTGACCTTCGGTCTGTGCTGCTGGTTGGCGGAGATAGTCTCGAAGACGACTTTCGTCAAATGACGGGAAACCCGGATATCGTGATTGCCACACCAGGCCGCTTCATGCATTTGATGGTGGAAATGGCTCTGGACCTGTCGTCCGTCAGATATGTCGTGTTCGACGAGGCTGATCGACTCTTCGAGATGGGATTCGCTAGCCAGCTGTCTTCCATATGTGCCGCACTTCCGATTTCCCGACAGACATTACTGTTCTCTGCGACACTGCCCAGCTCATTGGTGGAATTTGCAAAAGCGGGATTAAATGAACCTGAGCTTATACGTCTGGATGTCGATAATAAGATCTCCCCGGACCTGGAAAGCGCATTTCTAATGGTTAAAAGCGCGGACAAGGACGGGGCTCTTCTCCATGTGTTGGCTGATATTATTCAAGTTCCTATGGAGATCTCGAAGAACCTATCGGCGACACAGCTATCAAAGAAACGAAAGCGAAATCAATATGCTGAAGAATCTTCAGATTTGAGCTCCAGCAAATCAACAATCATATTTGCAGCCACGCGACATCATGTTGACTATCTCACTAATCTGCTGCGACAAACAGGTTACGCCGTATCATTTGTGTATGGTGCCCTGGACCAAACTGCTCGCAAGCTGCAAGTGAATAGTTTCCGAGAAGGAACAACCAACGTTTTGGTTGTCACTGATGTTGCAGCTCGTGGCATTGACATCCCACTTCTTTCCAATGTCATTAACTATGAATTTCCTCCGCAGCCTAAAGTCTTTATCCACAGAGTTGGGCGAACTGGTAGGGCTGGCCGCAAAGGGTGGAGCTACAGCCTCTGCGAAAGCTCTCGGCTACCGTATTTGATCGATCTCCAGATGTTTCTCGCCAAGAAGCTCGTCCTTGGCCGGAACGAGGGTGAACAAGCCAGCTTTGCGGACGACTTGATCGTTGGAGCGATCCCATCGTCGAGCTTGGAGCGTCACGCAGAATTGGTTGCAAAGGTGTTGAGCGAGAGCGAAGATCTTAGATTGCTCCGATCAGTTGCAATCAAGGGTGAGCAGCAGTATTTCAAAGTACGCAAACCTGCCAGCACGAGAAGTGTCAAACGGGCGAAGGGCCTTGTGCACGACGGGAAAATACTTCAAGAAGCAAACTTGCTGTACGGACATACGGCGGTGACTAATGACACAGACACGGCAAGGGCAAATATGCTCGCAAAAATCAGCCAATTTCGACCTGCAGAGACCGTGTTTGAAATCGGGGTAAAGAAGATGACAGAGGAACCAAGTGAAATCATCAGTGTGTTGCAGAAGCAAAGACGAAAGCACAGCGCACTCGAAGCGAAACGAAGAGCTGCCAGATCGAATGAAGAATCGATGAGCGAAGTCGATATTCCGTCCGGGATATTAGAAAATCATGCCTCCAGTGAAGAGGGGGCCAGCGTATCCGAATGGGATGATGAGGATACTGAAGTTATACTTGGCGGGAAGCTGCCTTCGGGAAACAAAGCGGTGACGACGGATTGGGAGGATGAAGATAACTTCATGTCGTACGAACCTCGCGATACGAATCTGGACGAGGATAGGGAATACGGTGTACATTCGGGATCACAAAAATCAGCCACCTTCGCGGAGACAGCAAGAACATTTATGATGGATTTAGGCAGGGACGAGTCAGCCGGGCTTGCTGAGGCAAGTCGTGCCAATAAAATGCGATGGGACAAGAAGAGCAAGAAGTATGTCAACACAGCTAACGACCAAGACGGCTCCAAGGGACAGAAGTATATCCGTGGGGAGCATGGGCAGAAGATGGCAGCGAGTTTTCGGAGCGGTCGCTTTGATGCGTGGCGCAAAGCCAACCGGATGTCATCTCTGCCTCGAGTTGGTGATAAGGAAGATACACGAAATGTTCAAGTGGCATCTGGAAATCGAAGGTTCAGACACAATGCTGCGAAACCTGCCAAGGCCCCAGACAAGTACAGAGACGACTACATGAAGAAACGGAAGGCAATGAGGGCGAATCAGGCGCTGGAGCAAACCACGATCGGCGGCAGCGGGGCTAGAAGCGAACTAAAGGGCATTGACGATATGCGAAAGCATCGTGACTTGAAACAGAAACGGAAAGAGAAGAATGCGCGACCCTCGCGAAGAAAATGACTGGCGTAAGTAGCCAGGATTGTATTGAACAGCCTGCACTATTACTTTGGTGACATGCCAAAGTGGCCCCAGCCACCGTCTGACAGCGATCATATGCCTGCCTGAGTCATGGCCGCGCTGGGAGAGTATCCATCAATGCCCCACGCGCGCGCAAATCGGTCCGAAGCCCACTTTTCGCGGACCCGACACTTTGGGTGAAGGAGATCCTGTTCCTTCAAGTATTGGATCGGCCACTTTGGGAAGATACCCCAGGCAGATCGAAACATTGAAGGTAGCCGATGCAGGAGTTTTATCCAGCGTACAAATCCGTTTCGAGGAATGAAATGCGCGTTGGTTGTGATCCCCTTAGCATTTAGAATTCTTGAGTGTCAGGAATCTCAATGGCCTAGCCATCATAAACGATGGCTGGGTACTGAAGCCTCGATATAGGGATAGCTTGCCTAATTAAAGGCCTGGAATGGTGCTATAAATAGTATAACTAGTAGAATTATAACTTATTTATTAACTAGCTAGAAAAGAAGAGAAGAAGAAGATAAAGCTACTATAAATAGAATAAAAGTATTTTAGTAGAGTAGACTCCGCTATAATATACCCCTAAAAGAAAAACCTATAATTAGTTATTAGACTATTATAGTACTTAAAAGTAATTTTACCGTTAGTAATTTAGCTATCTATTACTAATTAATAGATCTTATTTATTTCTTTTTATTAAGATATAGATATCTCTCTTAAAGTATCTTTATAGTCTATTTTCTTAATATTCGCTAGGGTATAATCCTTTTAGGGGTATTACTATACTTTTTATTATAATATTATTTAGATTAAATCTTTATCTTATCCTTTTATAAGAATACCCTTTAAAATTTAACTTAAAGGATATATATTAGATACCTATTACGGTTTTTTATCTTATTTAGTAATCTTTAATTTTCTTCTATAGCTTTATCTTTAGTATCCTATTCTATTTTATTATTATCTTCTATATTTATTTTTTTTATAACTTTCTATTCTTCTTTTAACTTATACTTTTATAATTACGTAGATAGTTTTTTATTCTTTTATTTTATCTTATTTAGCTACTAGCGAACCTATTTATATATTTTTATAAATTTTATTACTATCTCTAGGTCTCTTCTAATATCTCTATATATATCCTTTATCTTCTTTAGTATCCGTCTACTAAGTTCCTTATTATATACTATAATTAACTCTCTAAATACCTTAGGAGTTTTTTTAAAATAAAACTACTATCTTCCTTACTTTATTATTATCTTTAATATAAACTTACCCTTTAGGTTCTATTTCTATTATAGTATTAAGTAGGATTTACGTTTAGCCTTACTCTTACGGTTATAGATATACTAATTAACCTAAGTAATTATATTTATTAGTAGCTATTTTCCTATAGAGATAGCCCTCTATTATTAATATAATAGCTTTAATATTACTAGCGAGAACTATTTTAGTATATAGTATTCTCTTATTTATCCTTTTAAGATAAATTAATTAAATATATTCTTCTCTAACTCTAACTTCTCTAATATCTAAAAATCTTAACCTTTAACTATCTTCTACTTAAGAAATCTTATTTATTCTATAATATTATCTACTTTCTTAATTATTACTTCTCTTTATTCCTTATTATTTATGAAGAATATAGACTATAGATCTAGTATTAGATATTTTATATTTATAAATAGTCTAATATATTTTCTTTTAGAACCCTCTTCTCCTTTATCTTTAATAATATACTCTTAAATTATTATACTCCCTTTATTTATCTTTTATATATCTTATTTAAATAAAGTCTTATAAATAGTTATCTTACTTTTACTTTTTTTATATTAACTAATTATTCTTTTAGTCTATTTATCCTACTATTTTCTAAACTTAGTATTATTAGGTTAGGGCTCTTAATCTATAAAACGGACTTTCTTCTTCTTAGTTAGTTAAATACCCGTTATAAATTTAGCTAGAGTAGATAGGATACCCGTTAAAGATTTTACTTAGATAAAAGAAATACCCGTTAGTAGTTCTACTAGAAATTCTACTATTTCTATATCTTTATCTTCTTTAAATTTAAATTCTTCTAGTTAGTAATCTGAGAATTTACTTAACGAGTATTTAAAGAGGGAGCTATTATTACTAGATAAATTATAGAAGTTATTAAATTTAGTTAGCTAGTCTCTAAGTTAATTAACTATTATAGCTTCTTTAGTATTCTTAGGAGGATTAAATTATAAACTAAAAATCTTAATTCTTTTCTATTTAATTTCTCTAGCTTTTATTATTTCTTAATCTAATATTATTATTTCTTTAATTTAATTAACTATCTTAGAATATTCTTCTTCTTTAGGCTAAGATAAGCTAGTAGATAAGTAGATAGATAGGAAGGCTTAGTATTACTTAGTAAAGAATCTCTAGTCTTATAGATATATCTCCCTAATATAACTAATATCTTATTCTATACCGCTAAAGTCGTATTAATTAAGATACTTAAAGGGGATAATAGATTAAAGGTAGTTAATAGAGGTAGAAAATTCTTATTTTATAATAGCGTTTATATATTACTAGTAAACGGGTATCTTATTAGCGGCTTCCTATTAGATTATAGATAGGATTAGTAGTATACTCCTTTTTATAATTTTTATCTATTAGTTATATAGTTAATTCTTAAGCTCTATCTTATACTTAACTTTAGAGTATTATCTTCTCTATTTATTAGAAATTTTTATATTTTAACTAGGCTTTTTAATTACGGTAAGCCTTTTAAAATAGTATTACTTAATCTTATTATTTAGTAAATTTATAATTATAAAGAACTAAGTATACTAAATAAATTTTTTAAAGATAGCTAACTATAGAAATAATAGGGAAGAAGTAAAGAATTAATAGATTAGTAAATAGAAGATTATCCCTTTTAGGTATTATAGAAGATAATTACTAAAAATACTTTACTCCCGTAAGGATACCCGTTAGTTATTTTTAATTATTTATTATAACTCTACGCCTTATCTTATAATATATAGATATACTTCCCTCTATAATAATTTTTACTATAATATTAATAAGTAGCTAGAAGTATAAATAAAGAATCTTAGCTATTTTTTATTCTCCTAACTTCTTATTCTATAATCTAAAATATATATACCCGTTAATAATTATAGTATCCTACTTAGAAATTTCTTATAAAGGAACTAATTTACCCGTTATTTATTATAGTAGCCTATTATTCTAATATATAGTAAACCTTAGATATCTATTATCGATTAATAGTAGCTTTATTAAAATTATAGGAATTTTAGTAATAAAAATTTAGCGCTAATAAGAGTTATATATACCCGTTATTAATTTTCCTTAGTTTTAGAATACTACTATATAATTATTAATAGATTATCGTACTACTACGTTCCTTTTATAACTTAAGTTTTAACCGTAGGTCCCTATTAGTTATCTATTATCTAAGCTTCTAGATTTTTAGTTTAAGACTATATTATTATTTTTAAGTATTCCTAAAGTTTTTAGATCTTTTATAAATATTATATTTAAGTCTTTTATATTTCTATATTACGCCTTTCTACTTATTATCTATAGAGAACCCCCGTTACTAATTCTAGGTAGTTATTCTAAAGATTTATTATAAGAGATATAATCCCCCCCGTTACTAATTATAGTAGGCTTTTTATAATTAGTATTTTATTAGAACGTCTACCCGTTATTAATTACGGTATCTATTAATAACTAATACTAATTAAGATATCTACCTATTAATAGTTATAATAGCCTTATAGAATATTACTTAAATTTTATATCTCTACCTATTATTAATCGCGGTATCCCGTAGTTTATAATTCCCTAAGTCTATAAAGTTATCTATTATTTATCTTTTAGTATCTAGTAGCTATTAGTAGTATCCGTAACACTCTTTTCTTAAAGTAATTATAGTACTACTTTACTTAACTTATATAGTACTAATAGCTTTTAATTAATTACTTAGATTTATAAATTTTATACTTATAATAGCTTATAAAACTTTTTTCTACCGGACTAGCTAGCTTTAGCCTTATATTATTAAAAATTTAATATCCTTATTTACTAGTATTCTTAATTTACTTTATCTATTTTATTTATTAATTTATCCGTAGTAGTTATATTCTTTTTATTATCTTTATCTATAGCCTCTTACGCTTTAGTAGTAAGAATTATATCCTTAACTACTTTATCTAAAGGTAATCTTTTCTATTATCTTTAAATCTTCTTTATATCTTAAATTTTTCCTATCCGATCCTCTCCCCGATAGTAGTAGGGCTTTAGATATATAATATAGTATTTACTAATTTATTTAAACGTAATAAGATCTTAAAGTTTATATAATCTTCTATAAGATATTACTCTAGTAATTCTATATAGTCTTATTTATCAGGCTTTAAGTTTCCTTCCCTTATTATATTATAGCTAGTATTATTATAATATAACTAAATCTTCCTTTTTTATTATAATACTAGCTTCCTTATATCTTTTCTCCGTATAATAAATATAAGTATTAAGTACGGCTATTCTAATATCGTCTAATTTACTAAGTCTTTAGTTAAAGTTATTAGTTACGTTTATAAACTAATTATCCTCTTAGCTATTTATTACCGTATCTATTATATCTCTTTAAATCTAATCTTTTATATTTACTTTATTATCTCTTCTAATATTAAATCCGAATAATAGTTTATTTAGTAAAAATCTATATCTTATTATCTTTTAGTTATTAATTATTAGCGTTACTATCTTTATTATAACTATATCCTAGTAGAATATTAATTTTAGATTCTAAATAATTATCTTCTATATCATTTCCTTATATATTTAATATAGATTATTCTAATAGTCTAACTAATGACGGATATCTAGGTAAAGTAAACTATTATTTTATATCTTTAGTACTAGTATAGTTATATATTTTCTTTCTTAAAAAATATAATCTATTATCCGTATACTATACTAGCGGGTATCCATAGATTAGGTAAATCTTTTTATTAATTATAGATATTATTACCTTATAAGTAGCGTTAGGAACCGGGAAACACTATTAATATCTAGTAAAGTAGTTAATAATAATAAGTACGTACTTATTTCCTCTAGAAATAATTAGGTTAATTAGTCCTATAAAGTCTAGTTCTAAGTAATCTATAGATTAAAGATAAATAACTAGTATAAGTTTAGGGTTAGGTCGTAACGGTATAATTATCTAATATAAATAATAACCTCTATAATAGACTTAAATACTTATTTATCTCCCGGGCTAATAGAACTTTCCGTATACTTATTATATAATAATATTATATATAAAAATAACTATATACGTTATAAATTTAATATAGGGATATCCGGAACCTCCTCTAGTAAAATATAATAAGTAAGCTTACTATTATACTTATATTTTATAAGATATAGCTTCGAGCCCTTAACTAATTAGTATCTAATAAATCTAAGTTTAATTACTCTTCTTATTACTAGGTTTAATATATATTTATTAAATTTAACTTTAGCTTTTATCTAGTTAAGTAGTAGATAATATCCCTATACTACTCTAATTCTATATACGGTTTCTATATATTATACTTCAGCGGTTATATCTTAATTAAGTTAATTAATAAACCGTAGTTCTAGGAATTATTATCTAGTAATTTAGAATAAGGTTAATTAATAATATATCTAACTTAAGATAATTTATTAGTAATTACTTAAATCTTTCCCGGTATATAAATAATATTAATATTATAATCTAAAAATCTTATCTACTATTAATTAATCTAATTACCTCGCGATTCTCCCTTTTTAAAAATTAAAATTAATACTAAATAATCCGTATATACTTTCGTAATAAACGGTACTCCTAGGATTAGATATTATACTTTATCTAGATATCTTAGTATTACTAAGGACTCTCTCTCTATTATATAATATTTCTTCTCTATAGAGGTTAAAGAATATAATATAAATATAACGTATCTCTAGGAATTTAAATTAGTATTAAATAATAATATTCTAGGCTTTTCTTTAGATATTTAAATTAGGCTTCCTCTAAGTCTACTATTAGTGTGATGGTGGAAACTGGTGATGGACACTCGTTAAGACGTAACGGGTGGAAACTAGTGATAGACACTCGTTAAGACGTAACGGGTGGAAACTAGTAATAGATACTCGTTAAGACGTAACGGGTGGAAACTAGTAATAGATACTTATTAAGATATAACGGGTAGAAACTAGTAATAGATACTTATTAAGATATAATAGGTAGAAACTAGTAATAGATATTTATTAAGACGTAACGGGTAGAAAAGGGAATTATTTAGATAATTAAATAGAAGCTATTCTCTTATAAGGAAATACTCTATACTACTATAAAAAGTACTTAGAGAGAGAAAAAAGGAGAATATAGAAAAATAAGTAAGAGATAAGTAATAAGACTTACTACTTAGAAGGCTAAGACGGAAGATACTTCTTCTTTATAATAATAGTATAGCACTAACCACTGTCGTTAGAATAACTACCACATTAGAAGCGTCTATAACTAGATAATATTAAAATTTTAGGTCTCCGGCGTATATCTTAATTTAACTTATCTATATCTTAACTATCTAGAATACTTTCTTATACTTTTCTATCTACTAGAAATCTTTAACTACCTATTATTTCTTTATCTTTCTATTTTTTATTATATTATGAGTTTCCGTAATTACTATCTCTTTTATTATTATAATTAAGTCTGCTCTTCCGGGAATATAGCTATAAAGGTATAATAATATATATTTAAATTATTTTAGTAATACTTTATCGGTTAGTCTAGAGAAATCTCTAATTATAGTAATTTTATTAATTAAAGGGCTAATATCCGTTAGTTATTTTATAAACCCTAGTACTTTAATAGAGTTAATAAAGAATCGATACTTAGATAGTAATAGTATTAGCTTTACCTATACTAGTTAAGGAAAGTACTACTCGTATAAGAATCTAAATAGTATATTAAAGTCTCTAGTACCTCTATAATTATCATTAACGTAACTAGCGAAGATATAGTCTTTACTGTGAAATGATATGAGGCAATTTATCATATCAGTAAGTAAAACGATTATTAAGATACTTGTTATATTAGGAGGTACGTTTATATTTTATTATTTATAAGATAATTTATTACTTAAATAAAATATAATATAATATTAGGTAATAAGAACTTAAATTAAACTACTTTTTTCTTCTTATCTCTATAGATAAGATCGCTACTTATAGTATATAAGTTAATAATCTTAGGGGAACTAAACTATAGTTTATTATATTATAATTTAATAATTATAATTTTATTCGTTATATTTAATATAATATAATATATTATAAAATTACACTCCCCCTTAAGTATATTAATACTTAATTTATAATATAGTGAAATATCTTAGTCCGAAATAAAATATACTTAAGTATATTAGTAAATTTATTAATTTATCTTAATTATTAATCTTATTTTATAACCTCCTATACCTAATTTACCTTTATAACTAAAGTACGCGTTTTACGTTTAATATTTTAAACCTTTTTATAATATATTTATATAGGTCGGTAAGTCGGGAGTCCTTTAACTATATTACTATAGTTTTATCTTAGTATAATATTCTTTATTATTTAGGATATAAGGTTATAAGTATAGAAATAGATTAATACTAATAATTATAATTTCTTAGGTAAGGATATTTAAGTTTACTTAGAGGATAGTTTATCTTTTTTATTAAGTAATCTTTTATAATTTAGTATAATAGTTATACGTTCTAGCGTTATTTTTATTATTATTTTAGGAGCTTATAGTTTAACTTAAATAGTTTTTTTAATATTTAGGTAAGGATAATACGGGATTACTAATTTTATTATAGGTTTATTTAATATAATCTTCTTAGATAGCTTAAAGCCCTTAAATATTTTATTACTCTTTTAAATTTATTATTAATAATACTCTCTTTTAACCTTTTAGATTATATCTTTAATAGTACGCTATTAAAGTTATATAGGTATCTCTTTCTTAAGGAGATCTCTTAATATTATAATATATATCTTTATATTTAAAATATAGCTTTTATATATTTATTATAATCTAATACTCCTTAATATTATTAGTTTTTATATCTCGTCAGGAGGGGCGTACTAGTTTATAGTTAAAAATAATACTTTAACTATTTCTAATAGTTCTAAATCTTTATCTATTAGTAAATCTTTAACTAAATAAGCTTATTAAAGTAGCGAGTTAGATAAATATTTTAATAAAGTAGATAGTATATTAGTCTTTCTAAGTATTATATTAAACGTAGGTAAAAGCTTTCTAGCCGTAGGTTTTAATTATAATATCTTAAACTATCGCGACTTAAGAATATTTAGGGATAATACTAGCTATTAATATATTTTAATATCTTTATTATCTAAAATAGTATCTAATATTCTATAGGTCTCCGTATCTTTATCTTTAGTTAAAATATTATTATTATTAGTATCTTTAGATATTCCTTATATAGCCTCCTTCTTTATTAATTTTAAATTATCTTCTTCTTTTTAAATAGCATCTAATATTCTTATAAAAAGGTTATTATATTATATAATATCTTCTTTTATAATAGTATAAGGTCTACGTTTCGCTTTATTAGTATTATTTAAAAGAATTTTAGATATAGATTTTTCCTTTTTAAGAGGATTATCCTTTAATATAATTAATTTTCTTTACTAGGTATTAAATTAGTTTAGCTAATATAATATTCTTATAATATAAGCTAACTTCTATTTTACTAAATCTTTTTAATCTAATACTCTTATTTTAACCTTAGTATATATTATTTAAAGAAAAGATCTTATTCTAGCTATAGTATTTTTATTATATAAGAAACTCTTTTAAGGTATAATAAGGTCTTAGTTTAAAGGTATTATACTAGGTATATAAGATAGGGGAGAAGAGGAGTAAGGTCTTAATAAGATAAAACTACTAATTAATAATTACTATTTAGATAAATAAAACTTAACTATAAACTAACTTTAAAATAAAAGGAATTTAAAGGGAATAGTAGTAAAAAGAAAGAAATATAGGTAGAATTATACTTTAAGTTAATATATAAAACGTAAATACTTAAATTAATATATTTTATATAACTATAGTAACGCGAAACTTCTAGAATTAATAAAAAAAATAGTTAATTTAACTTTTAGATAAGTATAAATTAGGCTATAATATTAATTAGATTACTTAATTTAGTAATAAACTTATTAATATACTTCTAGAAAGATAATACTAGTAGCTCCTTTATAAAGATATTAGCGATATTATCTAGACTAATAATATAATAAAGTTTAAAGAGTCTTTCTTTAAGAGATTACTTAATAAAGTAATATCTAATATTAATATATTTAAAGAGCTTTATAATCTTATAATTTATAGTAAGATTAATTACTAATTTATTATTAATAAATACGTTATTTATATAATTTAGGGAGAACTTACTGAGTACCTTATAAAGTTACTTTATTTTAGTAATAGTAATAGCTAACGCTATATATTTAACTTTATAAAATAATAACGTAATAACTTTCTATAGCCTTAAGAACTAAATAATTAGTAATTTAATAATAAATATAATAATTCTAATTATTAATCTTTAGTTAATAGGATTTAACGCGTAGAATATATTATAATAGATTTCTATTTTACCTTTCTACGGTGTATAAGGGAATTTAATACTATATAATATTATCCCCTTTAGGTAGTATAGCGATAACTTAGCCCTATTAAGGTAATCTTATCTTAGGTTAGATACGAATTAAGAAAGTACGCTAAGAGTAAATAAGATATTAGGACGGATAGTAACTATTAGGTATATTTTTAATTTAATAATCTTCTAATATTCCGTTTAATTATATTATTAATTATCATCAAGGTTTGGATACTAGTTTAGTTCAATAGGTAAGGTAAGTAGGTTATAATCCGTTATTTTAAATCTCTTAAGGATTCTATTAGTATATAATCTTTATATTAAGACTAAATACTCTTTATAATATCTAATTTTAAATCTGTAATGGGAAAGTCCCCTTATAAGGTATAGAGTTATATTAGAGGATACTTAGGTCTAGAACTAAGTTATCCTAATATTAGGAGTTCGTTATAACCTTACTCGGGTATATAAAGTAAGGTTAGGACTAGCCTTTAAACGTACTAAGATAATAGTAGGAGTTATACTATTATTATAATAGTATTACCTTAGATAGAGTCTTACTAATATATAAATATATAGTTATACTACTAATCTTACTATCCTATAAGGATTAGAGTTATTCTAAATTAGGTCTTATCTAATAATAGTCTAGGTAGACCCTTACCCCGTCTTTAGTACTAATTATTACGTCTCCTATATATTTTTTTATAATTCTAATTCTTTATCCTCCCTAAGGAGGAGGCCTAGTAATAATACCTATTACTTAATAATAAACTAGTAGTAATAATAGACGGGTTACGGAATAGCCTAAGTCCTCTATAAATAACTTAAGATTAGTTAGACCTAAGACTCTAGTATAAAATAATAATAGTAATTCTAGCCCCGCTCCTAAATCTTTTATAAAGTTATCTTACCTCTTCTCTAACCGTTTATGCGAATAAGAACGCTACTTAGAAGAATTAGGAGAAAAATAAAAGATAAAAATAATAAAAAATATAAATTTATACTCTTAAGTAGTTAATAGATATAGATCTACTATAGGAGCTAATAGACCCTATTCTAGCTATTAATTAGGTCTAATCCTATACTAAGATAGATTAAACTAACGTCCCGGAGATTTAGCCTACTAAACTAGAACTTTATCTTAGAAAGACTATTAAATTATTTAAATAATAGATTTAATCTATAAAGATTACTTTTAAACTAAGTCCTTAGTACTTTTATACTATAAAGGATTAAATTCTCTAGACCTTACTATTTCTATAAGAGGAAGCTAGTAATAGTTAGTAATAATATATATAGCGGTCTCTCTCTAGAGTCTATCTAGGTACTTACCTAGGATAACTTTAAGAAATTCTACTAAGATATACTAGAAGATCCTACTAATTAGGCTATTAATATAGCTAGGAAGTACTAAGAGGTAAAGTAATTACTAGAATAATCCGTTCTAACCTTTATAAATTATTTAGTAGAATTAGAGTTAGAACTAAACTATACTATTAATCCTAGATAATATATAGATAATCTCTTAAATAGAGTATACCCGGAATTATAAAAAAAGATTATAGCTATAGCTAACCTAAAAGATTTAGAAATATCTAAGAAAGTAGCCTCTTTTATAAAATAATAATTTAATATCCTTCCCTATACTATTTAAAAATAACTAGGAAAGGCCCCAGAACGAACCTAGAAGAGTTATAAAAAAAAGAAGAATTTTACTAAGTAAACTACTATTATAGAAGATCTAATAAAAGATTCTATATATAAGAAAACTAAATCTTCTAGAGCTACTATAAAGATATTTTATATTAAAAGAGACCTTAGTTCGGTTACGTACTATTAGTATTAAAAAAAGGGGTACTATATATTAAATTATAAAAAGTAAGATAAAGTAACCGTATAAGTAGTTACTAAAGTATTAGAAAATAAACTATCTATACTATAATATCTATCCTAGAGGTAAACTTAGATTATATTATAGATAAATATATAGTATTAATTATTTCTAAAGTAATAAAGATAGTTAATAAAAGTTTTATCCTATATTCGTTTCTAATTAATAGCGGCGTAGAAGTAAATATCTTAGATAAAAATATTATTAAGTTCCTAGGATTAAAAAGACTTAAATACGCTTAAATTCCTAGTTTTAATAGGAAGCGCGCTTCTATTTATAGGGCCTATAACGTAATAATATTCCTATAAGATAACTAATAGTAGTAATAAACTCTCTCTATCTAGGCCTACTTAATTAACGCTTCTAGCTAAGCTTTTATAATTTTAGGACTACTAGTCTTAACTTATAACGGTATACGGGTAGACTACGGGTTAATAAGGTAGTATTAAAGACTTTAAACTAATTAGATTAAATTAGTAAATAGCGGTAAGATTAAAGAGGCTCTTAATAAAGAAAGTAAAGTATATATAATAGTACTAGCTAATATTAGAAAATAGGTACTAACCCTAGAAATAACTATAACTATACCTAAACTAATATAAGACTTTAAACGGCTATTCTCTAAGGAAGATATAAAATTACTACTACTATTTAAGGACGGAGACTATACTATTAAGACTATTAAGGATCTAACCTAGGAGTCTATTTATAACTTATTAGTAGTAGAGCTATAAACTCTATAAGAGTACCTAGACAGGATACTAACTTAAGGATATATTTAACCTTTAACTAGCCCTATAGGAGTACCTATACTATTTATACCTAAAAAGAATAGAAGCCTAAGACTATATATAAATTATTAAGGACTTAATAAAGTTATAATTAAAAATAAATACTTATTATTACTTATCTTAGAGATCCTAGACTAGTTAGTAAAATCTTAGTACTTTATTAAACTAGACCTTAGTAAGGCTTATTACCGAATCTATATTAAAGCTAGTAATAAATAGAAGACTATATTTTATACCTATTATAGATACTTTAAATACTTAATTATATTATTTAGATTAGCTAATACTCCTACTATCTTTTAAGCTTATATAAATAAAATATTAGTAGGATTAGTAGACGTTATCTATATTATTTACTTAGATAATATCCTAATCTACTCCGAAACGGAGGAAGACTACTAAAAAAGTATATATAAGATATTATAGAGGTTAGACTAGTATATCCTATATATAAATTTAAAAAAGTATACTTTTAATAAAAGCGAGATTAGGTTCCTAGGTTTTATAGTATCTATAGAAGGACTAAAGATAGACCTAGAATAGGTATAGATTATATTAAAATAGCTAGAACTAAGGTCCTTCTATAATATCTAGATATTCTTAGGATTTACTAATTTCTACTAAAGATTTATCTATAGATTCTCGAAGTTAGTATCCGGTCTATTTAATATACTAAGAGTAGTTAAAATAGTTATAAAATAGAACCGTTTATTATTATAAAAGTAGTAAGAACTAAGTTTTAATCTCTAAAAAAATAATTTATTACCGCCTTAGTCTTATACTATTTCTACCTAAAAAAGAAAATCTATATTAAGACTAATATAAGTTAATATACTATAGTAGGTATTCTCTCCTAGTTATTTAAGGATAGTTAATATCTAGTTACTTTCTTCTTATATTAATTTACTAATATAGAAGAAAGATAGCTAACGTATAAATAGGAACTATATATAATTATAGTATCCTTTAAATAGTAGAGATACTATTATACGGCCGTATTATACCTAATCTAGGTCTTTTATAATTATATAAACTTTTAAGGATTTATAAATAATACTCGCCTTACGGGTAAACAGGCTTACTAGGCTATAATACTATTAGAATATAATTTTATAATTAAGTATTATCTAGAAATATCTAACCTAGTAAATACTTTCTTATAACGGCCTAATTACGGCTATAATAAAGTAAAAGAATATTTTAATAAGCCTACTACTAACGTTCTAAGCTAAATTAGGACTATTAGACTAGCTATAAAAAGACTTTACTAAGTATATAGTTAGAACTATTAATTATCTAGTAAACCGTATTAAAATTAATAACCTATTAGTATAAGATAAAGCTATTCTAGAGAGCGAACTACTAGTTATAGAGATCCTTAAATTATAAGTAGATAACCTCTAAAATATAGTTAAAACGGACGATTCTAGAGGGAGAAACTAAAAATATAATATAGTTAATATAACGTAATATACTATATTATAAAAATATAATCTATATCCTAGCTTCCGCTCCGGTATAAAGCGAGATTATATAGAAATATTATAATAATAAGCTTATAGGATATATAGGGCGTATAAAGATAATTAATCTAATATAGTAAATATATTTATAGCCTATACTATATAAAGATATAGTAGATTATATCTAAACCTATCTTATTTATTAGTAGACTAAAATCAGGCGTTATAAGCTATATAGATAAATATAAACTATACTAAAGCTTATATAGCCGTAGTAGGAAATTTTACTTAACTTTATTATAGGGTTACTACTTAGTAAGTACGCAGGATAGGTATATAATACTATTTTAGTAATAGTTAATAGATTTATAAAAATAGTATTCTATATCCCGTATATAAAAAGTATTACCGTATACGAATTCTTTAAGGTATTCTAGAATTATATTATATATAAGTATAGTATACTTAAGGGGGTAATATCTAATAAAGGCTTCCTATTTATAAGTATATTCTAAGAAAAAGTCTACTATTACTTAGTACTAAAGCGGCGTCTTAGTACCGCGTTTAGACCGTAGATAGATAAATAAATAGAAAGATAAAACTAGAAGTTAGAAACTTACTTAAAAGGATTTACGTTAGACTAACTAGATAACTAGGCTAAATATTTATAGGTAGTTAAGTTTACCTATAATAATACAGTCTACTTAGAGATAAAGATAAGTCTATTTAGGATACTAATAGGATATAACCTAGTAGTTTACCTAGAGGACTAATTAGATAACCTATAGGTACCTAGTATATAGGAATGAATTAAGAACCTTAAAAAGGTTAAAATAATAATTTATAAGAAGCTATAGCTAGTAATCTAGAAGTAGGTAGCCTACTATAATAAAGTATATAAACTACGTGTAAGGAAATGTATAGGAGACGTGATAATCAGTACTGAAGACGGGGTAAGGGTCTACCTAGACTACTATTAGGTAAGACCTAATTTAGAATAACTCTAATCCTTATAGGATAGTAAGATTAGCAGTATAACTATATACTTATATATTAGTAAGACTCTATCTAAGGTAATACTATTATAATAATAGTATAACTCCTACTATTATCTTAATACGTTAGAGGTTAGTCCTAACCTTACTCTATATACCTAAGTAAGGTTATAATAAACTCCTAATATTAGGATAACTTAGTCTTAGACCTAAGTACCCTCTAATATACCTCTATACCTTATAAGGGGATTTTTCTATTATAACTATCCCTCCTTTTTAGAAGGTCTATCCTTAGAGCTTAACCCTAGCTTACTAGTCTATTTATTAATACTAACTAGTAAGGCTTCCGTATACTTAGTAGAGTTATAATAGAGTTAACCTATATTAACGTACTAACTCTTTATAAGCTACTTCTACCTTATATAATATCCCTTCTTAGCGTGATAACGCTTATTACTTATTATTAAGTATTTTTAGAACCCGTTCTATACGCGTTCTACGCGTAATCTAGACTTAATTATCCTTTCTTATTGTAAGGGCTCCGCTGGAAGGAGGTCAACCCTTGTTAGGGTTAAGGCCGGACCACCGACGGACCGTATACGGTATATTACCGGATAGATCCCTATTAGTCCGTATATAGTTAGAGACTAGACCGTATAAATAATTAGGGACGGCTCCTCTTTATTACCTTAGGAAGGTAAGGATTAGTCTTTAAATAAATCTTAAGATAGAATAAGAACCTTTCTCTCTCTCTCCTATTATTTACCGTATATAAACTATATATAGACCCTTTATAGTAGTAAATCTCCTTATATTATTCTAAGAATCCTTATAATTCTAATCCTTTCTAACTCTATTAGGGGAATAACCCGTTAAGATAATATTATAAACTTATTCTTAGGGCGACGAAGCTACGGGTAATAAATTAAGCTTTAGTTTTTTATTAGCTCCGCCTATAGATATTATATAGACTAAAGCTATTCCTTAAGTAACTTAAGTAAGTATTAAAGAGACCTCTAATAAAGAAGCTACTTACTAGTAGGCTATAAATAACCTTTATTATAAGGAGTAACGTTTAACTAAAATTAAGAAGTAGTATAAGGCTTAATAAAGATTTAAAGGATTAATAACTATATATAAACTCTAAATAATCCGTTACTAGTCTAAGACCGTCTAATTATTAAGTTTAAATTAGATTTAGCTAAGGAAGTCTCTACTATAGAAAAACTAATTTTCCGCCCTACTTCTAAATCCGAACTATAAATAATCTAAGTAATATCTATATTTATATTAAGTCTATATCTAGCTTTCTTACTAGAGTATAAGGGATATTACGACTAAAATCTATAAGACTAGATTTACTTTATAGAAAATACTTTTAACGTTACTCCGTTCTACTTCTAAATAGACTATATATAAATTATATAAACTATATAGTTACTCTATAAGAAAGCTAAAGAGATTTAGTTTTAAAAGTAGGAATAGGAAGAAGACTAAGACGTAATAATATAGTAATAGTTTAAATTATTTTTTACTAATATAGTTTAAGATCCCTTTAACCGTAGCCTTAACGCTTTTATATATTTTATAGATACGCGCTAGTAGGAGTTATAAATAGTACGGAACTTTATAAGCTACCTCTTATAGTTAGAAGATAGTTAGAATATCTTATACTCTAATAAGTAGAAGATATAGAATCTACTTATTAGGTTACGTCCTAAATTATAAAACCTTATTATTTAAATAGTACTAACGTACGATTCTTATAAATCATTTATTATATAAGTAAACTATCTTAAAGATATATTAGGAGGCTGGCGACGGAATATTACCGGACTATACTTAGAATTTAGAGTATAAAATTAAGGAAAAGGTCGCGGCTCTACTAATAAAGATATAAATATAGGATATTATTTAAGAAGCTCTCTTTCTAGTAACTATTATACTTAATAATAAGGCTACTTATAATCCTACCGTAGACCGTATAGCTTCTAAGTATAAGGCTAAGGATAAGGATGAGCCTTATTATTAAACTATAATCCTATTATATACTAGACTTATAGTAAAGAGGGCTATACTTTCTTAAACTATCCTAAGAAGTAATCTAGGGTAAATTAAGTAAGTACTAACTCTAATATAAAAAAAGAAAGAAGCGGGTTATAGCCTCTATAATAGCCTTATATATAAAAGGTAACGTAGAGAAATATTATACGTTAATTATTAATATAGAGATTACTAACGCTACCTACTAATATAAGCTAATATAAGTAATACTTAATAGCGGCGTAGAGGTAAATATTATTAATAAGAATCTAGCTAAGTAGCTAAGCTTATAGCGTAAGGAGGGTATAGACTTTCTATATATATATAGATTTAATAGTAAGACTACTATATACTACGGTACTTATAATATAGAGTTAACTCTACGTAATAACTAGTACTAGTTAAGAACGGTTATAGACTATTTTTATTCCGTAGACTTAACCTATAATACTAGTATAATCTTTAGACTCTCTACGTTATAGTAAAAAAGTATAATTATTAACTATATAATTCTTATATAGCGCTAGAAAGTCTAACCTTCTTAAATAAAAATTAATTCTCTAAATAAATTTATAAACGCGCTCGGAGTAAACTCTCTAATATATACTATTTATATATCTTTTATTAAAAGTTATATACTAACTATTATTAGACCGTCTATAGCTACTAGCCTTCTAGATAAGCTTAAGGAGTTTTAAGATATATTCTTAGATAAGGAAGCTAAGAAGCTTCTACTATTTAAAGAAGGTAATTATACTATTAAATTAACTAAAGAATTATTTTATAGGGTTATTTATAACCTCTCCGTTACGGAGTTAAAGATATTACGGTAGTATATTAATAATAAGCTTATAGTAGGCTAAATTAGGTATTTAATAAGTCCTACTAGCGCCCCTATAATATTTATACTAAAGTAAGATAGTTCCTTATAATTATATATTAATTACCGCGGCCTAAATAATATTATAATAAAGAATTATTACCCGCTTCTACTTATTAGTAAGATCCTAGATAGGCTCGTTAAGGCTAAGTACTTTATAAAGCTAGATCTTAAGGAAGCCTACTACTATATCTATATATAAAAAGAGAATAAATAGAAGACGGTGTTTTATACGTAATACGGCTATTTTACAGTATTTAGTTATATCTTTTAGTCTAGTAAATACTCCTATAACCTTCTAAGCGTATATTAATTATATACTAGTAGGCCTAGTAGATATCTTTTATATTATATATCTAGATAATATTCTTATCTATTTAAATAGTACGTAAGAGTACGCGGTATACGTATAAATAGTACTTAAATAATTAAGAAGATTTATATTATTTATAAACTTAAAGAAATATAGCTTTAATATTATAGAAGTAACCTTCCTAGAGTACGTAGTTACTCTAGATAGGATCCGTATAGAGACTAAAAGAGTTAAAATAATTAAAAGTAGCCTAAGCTAGATACTTTTAGAGTAATCTAAGTTTTTCTTAGTTTTATAAACTTCTACTAAAAA
>JASUAB010000022.1:917295-1157653 GCA_037013595.1 Dicorynia guianensis
ATATATGTTTGCCTCGGCACTGGTTTCAGGGCCGTGACTTTGCGTTTTCGCCGGGTGACATGCGTTGCTTCCATGGATCCGCCACAGCTTGACCTGTAGAGGTCAGACGCAGCGAGCTGTGGGGTCTGCGGCGGTACGCAGATGGTGGTAGTTATGGCTGTATACGGGGCGCAAGCAGGTTCCATCCGCAACAGCTGTAACCGTGCTGCCAAGGAAACACAAAATGCTTCTGTCAGTCTGTACGCGGCGTCGGTGACTATGTCACCGTCACAGCGGTCTGATAGTGAGCATGTCAGACGAGTAAGTTTCCGCGAGATAGGGTCCCTTTCATGCGTGTCTCTCATCCACGGACGAGCGAGATCTCGCTCTTTTCATGAGAGCGGAGGTCCCGCTTCTAAGTTTCGTAGAAATTCCCAGTCTGGCCTGCGAACGCTCTGTGCCCTCGGGTGGATCGACCCCTGGGGCGCGTTGTTGATCTGAGTGGATAATGGAGCGGCAGGAAAGTATGGAAAGAGTACGCAACACGTGACCAACAGGGCTCACCCGACGTTGATCAGTCAGATTCCGGTGCGGTAGGGTAAGATCTATGAAACACGGTGGAATTCCGAGCATTATTTCCAGGCACCCAGAGCTTGCCGTCGATAGGTTGTCTACCACGCAAATAATGTACATCAACATGGCACCGAGCTTCCGATAAATCGCCGTGCCACCTTGATGCACGAAACGTTGGTCCGTTGCAAAAGCGGTATGATGACTCTGCGATTAGTGTATCACAATGCCGCTCAATTATTGACCATGGGCTGGCTCTGACCCGCTTCGACATGTCTTGGCGGAACGCGTACCAGCGCGGGGCCCACGGCACTTTTCGGACCGTGGAGGCATCAAAGTTTCAAAGTCAACCGGGCGACCTGAATCATCCGTTTCTTGGTCTGAATTCTTACGATCGAAGTGCCGGTCTCCGCGGACCGTGATTGGACATTGCGCATGGGATTTCAGGTCGAGGAGAAGAATTGAATATTGCGGGAATGCTTTGCGATACGCCCCTTCGCTGTTAGAAGATTTGCGCCAGCGAGCGACGTATGCGATTGGTGTCAGCAGTCACATTGCGACGTCATAATATCTGTTTGATGGCTATCTTGGATCAGTAAGCCTACTCTGAGGCGAGATGGGCCGCGGAACTTGGGAAGCACTTAAATTAAATTCTGAGTCATTTATTGACCTGCCCAGGCACCATCGAGACAAGTCCGCTTTGTAGTCTTAGACCAGCTCGAACGGGCTGGTAGTGTTGCTACAAGCCATTCAATTAGACTCCCACCAATCATTACCCATTCAGGTCTGGCTCGGAATCGCTGCTGATCTGACAGGGCTCTACTCGCTCTCATGTGGTGAACCTCCGCTCGTTGTGCGCGCTGATCGTCACCTCAATTGGCTGGGGATTGCACCCTTCCTGTGCTTATCATAGAGCCAGCGCCCGTGTAGCGCGATCCTCTTACAGCTCCAAAACGTGCCTTGCGGAGTCCAGGATCCACAGTTCTGTGCGCACGTTGTCAAAGGGCGTACGGCTTCACGACAGGCCCGTCGTTTCTTGTTACTCGACACAATGTACCAGATTCAAGAGGGCCAACTTTCCGCATTCCGTTCGGTTGGAGAGAAGGCTTGCACAGTGGCTTGCGCCACCGGGGCCAACTCAATTTTCGCATAGGCGCAAGACACGCGTGCGGCAAATGAACCTTTGATTTCATAACCATATGTCCAGCTTACCTATAAGAGCGGTAAGCTAACACGCAGGATATTAGGGTATGAGTTCTCAGCTTGGCACGCGAGGCTGAAGCTGTGATTGCAAGGCTCTTGTAATGCGAAGCTGCGTCTCCTGCATTTCTGAAGAGCGGCGTCATTCACAGGAAATATGCGAAGCCTGGGATACTCCCATTATTCCCGCGGCCCTTCTTTCGGGCTTCACCAATCATCGGCCCGCCGATCCCGCCGGAGCTTACCCGCTTCACTGCGGGTTTCTACTATCGTCGCGCCGCAGAAGATCGCTCACGCGCGTATTGGTTTGGCGTTGCGTGCTGACTGGTGGAGGGGTCAGGAATGCAACTGCTCCACTTTAGAGCCAATCTTACAGCGCTGGTTTCAACAGCATGCGCAACTTTGTACCCGATTTGATCGGTCTCGACCGCCAGCTGCTGACGCGTACTGGAGATGCCGGTCGCCTTGCCCAAAGTGTCAGATATCTGCCTTGTAGCACCAGTATCATGGTGAGGCAGAGTATTCCGCTCCGTTAACTTGCTGACTTATTACATAAAAGAGTTTCGATGGCTTCGACTAGTCTCTTTTGGATCTCGCGGTCGCATTTCTCAGCAATTGGCCGTCCAGATACGTTTTGTAGAGGCTTGGAGGCTGAGGCTTGGAGGCTGAGGCTTGGAGGCTGAGGCTTGTAGGCTGAGGCTCAAGACAGCGTCGGCCACTCCGAGCTCCACTCTCGAAGATTCAGTTAGACTTTCAGCCTCCGCGTCAATATGAGTGTTTGGGATCTTCGCTTCTTCCTGCGACAGATGTTTTTGGTATTCGCCGCAGTTGTGGCAGCCCACATTGTGCATGACGGCGGCTCAAGTTTCCATCATCAGTCCCATTATGCAAAAGGAGCTCGCCGCGCGTTGTGAGGTTGTACCATGATAGAAATGCTCGGTTTCGTGAGCACAACGCGCGGCTCAGATCACGGTACCTGGGTGCATTCGAATTTTTGCTACTACTTGCGGGTCATTTTGGTAGCCCCAGTATGACGTGTATATCTACGGGGCAACATTCCGGATGAGTGAAAGCTGTGGATGTTGTAGCTGTGTATTAGGATTCATCCTTTAGAAAGCTGCCCGAATGTAAAGACCTTTATCCAGCAGCAAAGAAATGCGACTCCATGATCGCTATCTCCAGCGGATGAAACTGACCAAGTTCATAAAGCCAATCGCAACCAGCCGCGAATGGCCCCAGGGTATCCTTTGCAACGTTTCACTGCATCAGTCCCAGCAAGAGGAAGACACGAAGTTCCTCATGATTTGCTTGTGACAAAGTTTCGCGGTCACTGTTACAGGATGTTCCGAGTATTCCACAGGATTGGGCGCATAATTGAGTGTCAGTGACGTGTAATTCTGTCGATGATCGGAGACTGTCCGACCGGTCAGTTTGAAAGCCTTGTTGTGAAAGAGGTAGACATCCGATTATGACTGCCTCAGGCGCTCGGGTACCGACGAACGAATTTTGGCACTTTCTTGGAAAAGGTCACCGCCTACCCCGTAGCGCAAAATTCTTTTCGCTCAGCTCAGGGGCGATATCCTTCAAATCAATTACACCCTGCCCCTTGAGATCTCTGGGGTTCATTAACTAACATCGGCGACGTCTAGTAACCCGGATCTCTCGATTGCTTCATTCTGTACCACCGTTTTGACGCAACTTATTCAACAGTGGAAGTCGATATCTCCAGCATCCCCAATTGGATTTTCCCCTTAGAGCATCTTCGCTATAATGCATTATGCAGGTGAGCCGCACTTCTGGTACGCAGCCTTTCGTTGAAAGATGTTTGACCCTCAGAAAGTGGGTTCTGAAGTCGCAGAGATCGACCTGACTGAGAAATGCATAGAAGTCGACCACTTGCTTGACTCTAATGTTTGAGGGAATGGAAATTACTGTGCGCAAGCGGGTACGCATTGAATGTTAACTCGAAATGATGAGTTGCTGATCCACTAAACAGCTCATCAGAGCTTCTGCAGGATCCTCCACTCTCTGACGTAGATCTTCGATCTCTTCAAGGTAAACGACATTGTGCTTTCCAGTTTCGAGGATAAAACTCTGACGAGCGTGAGCTGACACGGGTACCAGAGCTTTCGATGGCAACAAGGCTGCGAACCCAAACCCTCGGAGAATCCCTGCACCCTCATGAAAGCTATCCCGACTCAATCCCTCGTCGAGAGTTCCTGGGTGGAAAATAGAAGACCACTTAAACGGACATACTTAGTCGTTTCAAGGGTCATACGCATATCATTATGTCGGAACAATGTTTAGAAAGCCAAATTGCAGCCCCAGGTCGATATCACAATACCTACGGTGAGGATCTTGCTCATCACCAGCGCTCCACACGTGGTAGAGAATGGCTACGTCTCCAGAGCTGGACTGTCGAATCTTATTTTGACCCCGAGAACATGCTTAACTGATTAGCACGAGTTGAAGGACGCACCAGTATTGGAGCGGATGCCGCTCATCCTGACCACGAACTATAGAACAGCTCGAGTGTCGTAGGTTGCCAGATCATTGATTAGTCCCAAATCGACCTTGCAAGCGCGCCATTCTTTGGCTATTATTGAGTCAGTTTTAACTGATTTGATCACTAGAACTTTGGCAATGTAGGTGCACTCAGTCCCACAAGCCGTGTGTTTTGACGTGTAATGAGGCATGACTGTGTATCAATTCTACCCAGAGGCCGTTGTAATAGATCCGTTAATCATGCCAGCTATGCAGGGAGAGCTTGGTACGTGTTATGGTCACACTACGCACCTCTGTTGTGTTGATTTTTATCTGTGGCCTGATGTCAATCTTGCCTCAGGTCTATCCAGCTGCCGAGCTCGTCACAGGATGAAATATGATTATCCCCTGAAAACAAAACCTCAAGCAGATACAACTTGTGAGTACTCGTTTCCTCTTAATTTCGTATTTGAAGAGCCGTACCTGTGCAATGCCTGACTCCATGGAACCTTGTATTGAACTTGCAAAGAGCATGACAAATGCCCAATGAGTATCAAAAGATGTTTCTTTATGGAAGATTTTGTTGACGCTTTCGTTGATAACGCTTGAAAGGGAATTCTGGACGTTTGAGTGATCTCTGCAGAAGCTGAGACCTCTTGTATTTCGTATCGTAGGTCGGGGGTTGCTGTGAAGAAGATGACCGACGGTAAGAAGTTGTACTCTTCATTGTAGAATGAGATCGACAGTGGTGTGACTGTGAAATGAGATTGGATCCCACGTATTGGGACAGAGTTCCTTTGATGAAGTTCAGTTCGGTTCCTTGAGAATTAAAAGAAGATCATGATGTAAATTCGAAGAACCATGTCGTTCGACTAGAACAGCGAGGATGGCTACGACGGCGTCAAGTTATGATCGTCTGCGCTGGATGACGATGCTGATATTCGATCCTCGATTTGAAGGGCCAGGTGAGAGATTTTTTTCGCTGGGCATAATGCGACTCAGATCATAGTTGCCATGATAACCAATCGCATCACTTTAAACGCTTGTGCATTGTGTCTTGAGTGCCAGCTGCGCTTGAGTAACGTCGAATGTGCGATTGTATGGTGTGGTGATAGAGGATGGGACGTTTGAGGAGTGGGAAACTTGGGTTCGTCGTGTAGATCTCTGGAGTCCTCTCTTCCGCAGAAGATCTGAAATGTAATCGTAGTCGCTTTGTGGACTGCATTCGAAGGCAGGATTTGGTCTTCATAAATCTAATTGATCTTTAAGAATGGTTTCAGCCTGGTGTAGACTTTCAAGTCGCACCGTATCTCTAATGTAACAGCTGGGTAAGTGAGCGGATGCAAATGCAGTCATGAGTGAAAAAGTGACCTATGAAGCAGTGATAACGAGCGCTTGTAAATCGGCCACGTCCAGAGACGCAAGACTGGTTAAGATCAATTACTCCATTAGTCTAGGGTCAAGCCTACGTGAACGCTCGAGTTCTTCGATTTCTTTATTTGGATAGTTGTAAATACAAAAGGCGGGAGTGTTGATGATTGAGCAAGCACACAGTTTCTTTTCTAATTGTGATTTGTTACTTGTTATATAAGACAAAATTTAAATTACAATTGTTAGGCTGAGAAGATTCTCAAACAACTACTAAACCTTGAGTTGTTGAGTGCATAAGAAGCTGTTTGATCTTCCAGCAGTATGAATGATAGAGCAACCATTGTGTTAGGTGCCAATCGAAATTCAGTAGCTGGAACTTTGGGTTTCGATGTGGAATCGAAGAAACCTGTGATGTAGTCACTAAGGGTCTTAAAAAAGAGATATTGATGAGCCATACAAATCCAAGCCGTGAACCAATACCCAGAACTCTCGAAGTAGGTCGAATCGTGGTCGTCTTGAGGTTCTTGTGCCGACCCTACATGAAAATGCTGATCACTATGGTTTCATCGAAAAAAGTTGGTCTGCAGAAACGAGGCTTACACAGCATTGAATTATCGGTAAGGTGGGTACCTGTATGATGAGAGTTAGCGAAGTGTGTGAAGAAGAGGGGGGAAGAAAAGAAAAGGGGTGAGGAAGAAGAGAAAGAAAGAAGAAAGCAAGTGGGTGGATGAAGGGGTATATATATTCAACAAGGCGGTGAACCTCTGTATGCTCTTGCTGCGTTGGGCGTGGCTGGCACTGGCACGATGACGCACATGGCAGGCCCACCATTCGGAAAGGAGGCAGTCGCTCGAGCAAGATTCTTCCAACGATAAGTCAGTACAACATTTGACGCAAGGTCTCTATACCACCAGAGAATCTGAAAAATCTCCTAGCGGTGCCCTAATATGCTCTGAAGATTAACGCGAAGGTCTCTGGCGTAGTCGCGTAAAGGATTGGTTGCGTGATGGACTAGAAATTGAGAATGTTTTCGTCTACTTACATATGTTCATGGAACCCCAAAGCTATAGTATTTTCGCATTCTTTCCACGAACAGCCCCCAGCGTCCTCACTAGTGTAGCACTGAGTTAATTTCCTCGGATGAAGCTTCCCCAACAGGCAGCAATTCAATAATGATGATGGCTAGAATCTCGGAATTTCACTTCGCCGGGATTTCGAACTTCAGAAGTGACTTTTCCTCCTTGGTCACCGCGCTGAGATCAGACGGCCGGCCTCAGGAAGACTTACAGAGTGTCAGAACAGTCCAACCCGAAGATATGGCTTTTGAATTGTTCTAAACTTGCTCAGGGTGTCATTCTAAATATTTCCTGCGCCATTGACTGGAAGGGAGAACATATGCTCGAGCCACCACGGAGATAGTAGTCGGGGTGACTGTCAGAGTGGATATCACAGTGCCCTGTCAGAACAAGTCCCTGGCTCAATCAGACTGGATTGTAGATACGTCAAGACACTCTTGTATTTCTTTTGCAAATGTACATAGTTATTGAAGAGATGTCGGCGCAAGGAAGAAGTCATAACTGAAATAATTGGACACTTTGACACGTCTATGATATTGTGAGCCTATATTGAAAAATTCCCTGTAAATTATGTTAGCAACTACGGAGTGCTTCGGAACCGACGATGCTGATTTCGTTGCTCTGAAAGCTTGAATCGGCGACGTTCTACTGGTTAAGAGTCACCCATGACAACTATCACTGTGGATCTGCTATGTTTGTTGGAGCGAAACCAACAAGAGCTTACTACTTTGGTGCTGACAATTTCTTGCTGATCTCCTGTCTGTTGAGCATCCCTATGTGTGAGCTTGTGACAAGTTGCGGCGACACCATTTCGTTGACAAAGAATAAGCACAATACTATTTTCAGAATCTCAACATGGATAATCAATGTCGTAGACGGACACGATTGACGGGTGTCCGCGGAAAGTTGCATTTGGAGCCGCGTAGAATGATGGCAGCCAGTTCCACACCTCTCAAGACTTTCTGGACTTGGAATCTGGGAACTGTAAGAACGTGAGATTCTATTCAGAGGAACATTGCTGGGTGTTATCGAAGTACATTCAAGAATCCTATATTGTGTGCTTCTTCTTTGTAAACATCCAGATTAGCCTTTCCAAGAACTTCGACAAACAGCCATCAATGTATGCGGACAGTTGACAGATTGCAGCTCATTCGATCCTATATATCGCCATATCCCTTTCGAATTACCGCATCTTTTCCCTTCAAATCTAGATTTCGAACCTTTAAGATCCGCTATGAGCATACCGAATGCTGAAAGCTAGTACACATGGAGAACAGTATGACGATCAGAAGTTGTGCCAGCAAGCTGGATCCAGACAACTTGAAGCGAAAGTAAGAGCGAAGCTTTTAAGAAGTCTATGTGAGAATACCGGAAATTTTCAGGCCGCGCCTCCAGGCGATGGTTGGCTACATTGCTTGCATCTAAGGGCACAAAGCTGGAAGTTGGTGAGAGCTATGCTTTAGGAGTGGTCACTGAAAGGCCATGTAGACTGGGAGGTCAACAAGCAGGCCAGTTACCATACCCGTTGACTCTTAGAAGACAATTGAATGGAACTGTCTAACAGCTGAGCCCCTGACAGAGGGATGTTCGGCCTGATACTGGCATCGAAAGACGTCTAAGCACTGCAGCTCAAGAGGGATTACAATCAAGAACCATTATTGCACCAAACCAGGTCCAATGCCAGCAGTAATAATTGTTTTTTTGCCCTCTAACTAGCCATCTCACGTGTGTTCTGCTTCCAGGACTTGTCTTGACTCTCCAGTATGAAGCCTCTGTCCACCTTTACTATCAAAACAACTAATCCCTGAGTATTGACCCGATAGATCCTTGGAACCCTCTCTTGAACAGCTGCTCGTTATGTTTTGAACCGCATTCCGGCCCGGCGACGTCTTGAAACCAATATCTGGGATTTTGCCAGTAAGAATTTTAGCCGCGGGTCGTAGCTCGTGAGAATCGCAAGATTCGTAGATCGTGAAAGATGTTCGATTGCCAGCTTCAAATAGTGATGACGAGTGAAGAGTAGATGCGGCGTCGGAAGATGCGTGTTATTTCGGGGAATATTAGAAACCGCTGTCGTGATTAGTTTGCGTTCGCATCCTTTGTCCACTCAGGGCCGCCAACGCTATAGTTGGATGAGGGCCTCGAACACGGCTTGCTCGGTTGTGTATCCGCTCTCCTGAAAGCTGTTTACAATGAATCCGAACATGGATCTTGAAATTTAGATTCAATTGCAGGATTCGAAAAGTCATGAGGATAGCATAAAATGTTGCAGGCTTATTTCGGGCGCTTCCAGAGGCGAACTGGCTTGCCGTCTTTGGATAAAGTTTGCTGGATTTTTACGTAGTGCTTTGTTGGTAATGTGTTAGATCTCTAAGGACTTCTGAGATCGTACTATGTGGCCAGCGTCACGAAACCATTCTGTATCTTCAGAACGCATCAACCTGGTCTTTATAATTATACTACACGTTAAGGACAGTCTTTACTCAACTGAAATGCGTACCGAACTAATTTGCTTCTGAGAAAACTATTGGTTCTAGGTGAAATACCAAAATCTCTGACCAAGCAAGCATGGCTACACTTTTTCTATGACTCTTGAACAGATTACCCAAGCGCCTCCTATGCTTTTTCTTCCATGTCTCACAAAAAACCCTTAATTGTTTGCTGGAGGGGAATAGCAATGACTGTTTATGAGGCCAAGCATTTCCGACTAAATTCATTGTTACTTTGCTAACATAAAACGACATAGCCTTCGGCGGTCCAGAGAATCACCAAAGAGAAGCATGCGGTGTCAACTCATACCATACGATCGTTTTGCTGAATGTTCAATGGACAGATGAGACGGAATTCACGACGTGTTCTTGTCGGCATAAGACATTTGGACCAAAATTGAGAACAAGGACATTGAACGCTTTGAAGACATGGAATTACTATCTACGCTGCTTAATGCTGAATTCTATAGAAATGTGGCAATGTGAAGCTTGCTTGTATGCGGTGGTTCTGGTGATCGATTGGGATGTCGACCGAGCACGCAAAATACAAGAGGGGGGGGGGGGGGGGGGGGAAGGGGAAAAATCGTTCACAACATGCCAATTTGCTCTTGGTGTCCGAGGTGGCAAGCAAATAGTGATCAAAAGCTATTTGTTTTCCTTAGGGCTCAGGACATCAAACGATACTTGACCGGAGAAGAAGAAGAAAAATAAAAAGAAAGAACAGGGAGGGAGAGCCGTCTTAGATATTCGAAAGCGGAGGCCTAGATCAACAGCCAGCGCTGGCCGCTAGCACAGATCTGATCGCCACCGCTGCCTGGTGATCTAAAGTCGCGCAATTGCTGCTTGACACCCTGATCAGTGTTGATTTGGTCGAAAGGGGGCTAGTGCTTGAGCGATAATCACGTCGCCATAGTGATTTGGAAATCCCACGCACGTGGCGTGCCAATCAGGAGAGAGATTGGTTGAATCATGGGGCTAGGCGATGATCCAGATGCTATGAGATGCTCTTGCCAGACATGCTGCCCTCTTTGTGGCTGATTCGTGGTTGGAATTTGGGGCACTGATTGGGAGCCACGTGTACCAAGATATGCTCTGCTACGACTGAGCTCCTTAAGAGCTCATGATCTGTGCTATGTGCTTAGACCCGGTGCTTCTGAACATGCTATTTGATATGTGTATTCATTGAGACCTTGCTTTGTTAATCTAGTACAGGATAGATTCGTATCTCTGAGTTTCAAATGACACTTCGAGGAGTTCAGATCTTTAAAACCACCTATTGATAGTTTCTGTGCTACATAAATGGAGTGGTCTACCCTGTGGTGGCTGCAATTTGCTGTCAAATTGTCCGCGAAAAATGATTTTCACGTGGACATTGCAAGTCCTCCTGTCACCGTGAAAGTCCATGGTTACTCTCCTATATCTAGTTATTGGTGCTGTTGAGCGTCTTACATTTGCAGCCGAAGCATCAACGTCAGTATCTTCAAACCTCCCACATTCAGATGTTGCAACGGCCCTGACCCAGGTCTTTCCTACGAATCCGCATGCAACTAGAGCGATTGGGCGTCAAAGAACAAGGACCAGCGGCATCGTTTATTTAAGAGAACATAAGAGAAGGTCCAGGTATTAAATTAGTGGGAAGCCTCTTTTGTACTTTGAATGGCGGAATTGGAATTTATATACGGCAAACAGAAGGGAGACATACAAACCAGTCTAACAACGCTTGCGTTCGTAACAAATTTGATCAAGTGAGGATACAGGTGGCTCCTGATTTGATTTTGACCATCAAAAACAGAATATCACGCATGATGTTTGCTTTTTGTAGCCTGCGTCAATCTGTAGAACAGCCATTGGCGATGAGTTGTAGGTATGACTTACAACTCGTCAAAAAGGCTAGCATACCCTCAACTACCAGTCTTCCATGCAGATGCTATCTGGGTGAATGAAATCTGTGAAAGGCGGTTGAAGATTTCGATTGAAAAGCTATCCCTAGCAAGTTCAAAGAAGTGGTGATACGATGTTAACCCAATTCTGAACTCCAAAATGGCCATATCGCTTATTCAGACCACATCAGCATCAATTTCACACTGAGGACGATAGTGTGATGGATGCCTGAACTTCATACTTATGAACCACCACCAAAATGACAGTTCGATTCTCAATGAGGTCCAAAACTTGCCGATTGATGCTCGGTCAAAGTCATGTGGAGAAATAGCCCTAGTCGAAGATGCCATCGAACAGGAAAGTGAGCAGCAAAGAGACGTGCGTACTCTTGTTCTCAATTCGGACATGGCGATTGTGACAATTCTTCGGGGGCAATCGAGTGATTGAAAAGGGTGGACCTCGTTTTAATGCTTTCGGAAGGTTTGCGTAGAATTCGAGCCCAAAAGCAGGTGAGCTTACTGAACGCTTGACGCTGTTCAATGGACTGTGGACGAGGAAAATTTGAACAGGTCAATATCGAATTTGACTTGAGATGTTAGATTAGATTCGGCAATGAGAAATGGCAGCGCACCAGATTGAGAGAGCCTAAGAAACCAATCACAGCATGTAATCAAGATCGTCTTCACTCTTCTCAATTTGACTCAAGGACAAACAAACAGATGTAGACAAACACTTTTACTATTTCTAGGAGCAGTCCCACTCAAGGACAATATATAGATGCTGTAACGCAATGAAACTATATAAGAGGCAGCTTTCATGTATGTCGTCTGTTGACCAACCTTCATGGGATCTTGGAAGGGGTCATAGTCAAAGTGCATGGTTTGACAATTTGATTTTTGTGATGGCTCCACTTGATTTTGGCTTAATTGCCCACATTGAGGTGGCAGTACTGACTGACCATCTGGCTTCCCTGCACGGGTCATCCTTGATTTGATAGGGAGCACTCCTTGTGATACACCCTTAGACGTCTTGTATAAGCCTGAGCACTTTCAAGCGTCTGATAGTGCCGTAGTACATGCCGTGTGTTCATCATATGGTGCCGACACAGTCAGGCCGTGAGGCCATGAAAGAGAATAGACAAACGTAGAGGAGAGTCTCTCTGAGAAGGAACATGACTTTTATAGATCATAATCTTAGATTTTCCGTTTATCCGACGCCAGGCAGCTACCCCCTTAACGACGGCCAATCCCGAGCAGAGAGCAAGTTGATGACGTTTTACCAGGATATTTGGAATTACTAGAAATGCCGCGTGACTGAACTTCGGTCATTCGTCAGGGTGGCCTAAGTATTTGGCCTTGGAAATATCAAACCTAGCTAGTAGTTTATCGGTCCATCGAATCTTCGTTCCTACAGATACACTGGGTCTGGGTGGTGAATTAGTTTCTGGTCGTAACTCTGCCCGGACTAAGTTATTCCACTGTGGAGATCGGTTCTTCAACAACGGAGTCGATGTTCAAGTAGATTCTTGCAGTCCCCAACTAGAGCCACCTCCCGGAGAACCTTGATCGAAAGTTTCCTTGTGCCGCTCATAAAAAGGTTGAATGGTTTTTATTTCATACGGTCATAATTTCGAATCGAATCAGAAATGAGTTCTGTTGAAAATGGCGAATCTTCAGAGAGCTGCTCAATGGGCTATTATGAGCGCGAGTCAGCCCTGGTAATTGGTAAAAGCTCGACCACTTTACATCCACGATCGAAAATGCACGAACAACACTCCTGAATAGCAGTCCCTGAACCCAACAGAACATCATTCGATCGATCGCTTGGGCGTAAAACTCGTTCTCTAATGGACATCTCACGATGAAGTCGAAACCGCTCGACGTCTCACCTGCAATACACTATCAACAAATTATCGTTCACCGACAAAATCAGAGAGTCAAATAGGCTACAACTAAGCCTCGAGGCTCGCAAACTAGGGCTCGGTGCGCAAAAGGCCGCAGAATACACATGAAGGCATCCAAAAAAGAAAAGCAAGGCGAAGATCCGAAGAGTTCACAGGATAAGTGGATGGAAGTTCATGCAGCCAAAACATCGGAGCGTTTCAGAGAACGCTTGATTGCTCATGGAAGGTATTCGCAACTACCCGAAGACCTGTTGACGTTGTGTCTGTTCAGTTACTGTCTTCGACGCGATTATCAACTCATTAACATAAATAAAGGTTTTCGATCTGATTGGCCTCCTGACTGACTTGCTTCGATCATATAATCTAGGCCTCTGGACGCTTCGCCAATGGCGCCACAAATTCTGAAGCCGGATTTGAGCATTCCTTTATAAATCGCAAGAAGTTCTGCGTCATCGAACAAATTTTCACCAGCGTAGCCCCCAACCTTTTGTGATTGACCGCGCGTGCCGTTTTTGCCCCCGTAAGTAAATATGAATGCTAGTAGGCAATAATCCGAGACCATGGCAGAGCATCTTTGCCACGGTAGTATGTGCCTTTCAATGTCTCGTGTGCTTGCCGTATCTCTTTCTTTGATTTGTTTGAACTCTCAGAATGTTGTTCGTGCAGTATGCAAGAAAGAACATGTATGACACCCACAGCTGGCAGCTATCTGAGTGTCTGGAAATCTCTTCTTCAAATGCACGAAGTATGGCAGACTCTGAGGCCTGGCTACTAGCTTGGCCGCCCAATGAGATCATAGCCGAATGAGATTCCAGCATGACATTTAGGCGAGACATTGCCCGAATCAAGCTGTCGCCCTCATTGTCAATCTTACTGCCAGTCTTCGCCTCATTAAGAGAAAGCTGAACAGCATGGTACATAGTTCCGCAACGAGACCAGAACCGAGAGTAGATGTCAGCTAGAATTGGATTGTCTGGATAATGGCGTGACATCTCGTCTAGAATTTTGAGGACACAAAGGTTGAGTGAGGTCGGGACAGGGCCCTGCGTTGGCGACTAGGCCGACATTTTGAGCAATAATGTATGCCGTATCGATGAAAAGAGCTTCAGTTGAGTATTGATAGGGGGTCAAATTCAGCTGCGTACTCCCAAAGAGTCTCGCTAAGGACCTTTTCAAAAGGTTCCAATAACCAACTCTTTAATTGCTTAAGAAAAGGAGATTCAGGACGCAAAGGTGTAGGCGAGCTGATTTCAAGGGCCCTAGCCTGATTTCCGCTGACTAGGTCTTCCATCGACCAAATCTCGAAGTATGTCTACCCTTTCAAGGACATTTTTCAGAACAATTTCTGTGGCTGAGAGGTCGTCCACAGGTGGCATTTCTCGGTTCCCGTCCTAGGAAACAGAACAGTGCAAGCGCTGGAATGATTATCTATTGTAGTCATCAGCTGTATCAGTTAATACCAGAGATAGACTAGTTCGGGATTCTTTTCGAGCGGCTCAGACCCTCGAAGGGCCTTCTGTATTTCGAAGTCAAGCCAGACTTTTGATGCCAGATCCACTTTCAGATTCCGCCAAAAACGCATTTATGCTGAATATCTTGGGATTTGACGAGTTGTTGGGAAACGAGCTTGCCAACCCCCAGCCCTGTGTAATCATTAGTCAAATGGAACAATAGGTGATCTGGTGGCCGGGATCATACGTGAAAGGGGAACCCTGTGCCATAAGATCCTCCAACAGATCGATGTCGAGAATTTTCGTATTGAGGATCTGTTGAATGGCCTCCTCGAAAAATTGCTGAGTTGTAGAGTTGTCAACGCGAAATTAGAGTAAAATGTTGGGTCCGTCAATTGCAATGAGCGAAGATTGACAGAAATTGGACCTTTGTAGGCTTCGTAGGTTTCGCGAATAGATTTGCAAATGATAAAAGCGCGCGATTATCATCGATTCTAGCGGAAAAGTAGATCTGGATGATGTCAGGCTCTATGCTTCGTCGATTGGACGAATATAGGCGAAGATTTGATTGAAAGCTGAAGAAGTGGAAAAACCCAGCGATGGTCTCTTGAGACGGCGGTATACGAGCAGCGACTGGGTATATCGGTGCAAGATCGTCGAAAAAGATGCAATGCTGGACATCATTATCCCAGTCTGGAAGATCGGCAGGTCGGCCTGGAAGCTGATCGTCTTGAATCAACAGCATTTCTCTGTGAAACCAATCCGAGAGAGAATATGCGTTTATTGGTTCTGGTGCGTTGACCCTCCTGTGCGATGGCATCATACGGTTGCTGCTCATTGTCCAGCCTTGTGCTCCCTTTTCGCCAAATCGCAAGCGCCCACTTTCCCAGAATCTCTCGAAAGCAAGTGGTGATGACACGCCTGCCTTTCCACTAAAAAAGGCCAACTCCATTACCATCTGCCAGATTGCGACGGCGCGTTCAACGAATCCAGCGTCTCGAAGAACCCCAGTCAGGCTAACGATAAGCTCCAATGCTAGTTTCGTGTCATGTGGCTGATCTTGATTTTGGACAAGGAGGTTTGCGAAATTGAAGTGTGCTTCAATGCATTTGCCCGCTTTGAAGTACTGTGGCGTCGTCTTGACATATTGCAGATAAGCGAACTGGATCTCGAGGTTCGTTGGGAATCGTAGTCTCATTTCGTGCCAGTTCTCGTTCGTATTGTGCGCAAGCCATATTTGGCTTCCGATGTGAAGCCAAGCGAGGATAATGTGGTGTATGTCGCTGTTAGTAGGATCCACCCGGCTCATGGCTTTTCTGTACACCTGAAGCTGTAGCTCCAAACATTCCCTCTTGAGACCACCATGTCCTTTTCCGGATGATACTTCCTCGGTCAATCTAGTCTTGTAGTTCGCAAGTCTCATCCAACCCTCTACGTCCTGCGGGTTATCTTTCGTATATTGCTGATAGGCGTTGAGAGTACAAGTCAAGCTCTCTTGTAAAATGTTTGTTTGTTTAACGTTTTGACCGATATTTTCGTTTTCAGACGACGAATTGGCAGGCGAATCATCATGTATGGATTGCAATGCGTTGCTCTGCCCTGCTCCAGCTTTACTTGTAGTCAAGGAGATGAAGTCGGCGCTCAGGTCCGAGGTTTGATTATCGATCTGACCGGTTGCTCCTATGTATCTTCCTGGAGCTTGCAGTTCAGCTTTTTGCTTGGAAGAGAGCGAAGAGAGCGAGAAATCTCCAGGAATAGCTGACCCAGAGCGGCGTGGCGATTCTCCAAGTATAGGTTGATTTAATGGTCTGTAATATAAGGGCACAAGAGCAGGATCACTTCGTCCATATTGCAGGTTGCCCTGATCACCACGTACGTCGACTATAAAATCTGTTCCGAGCGACATAGTGGGATGGGATTTTTTATGTGAAAGTGGGTCATTCTCACGCGGATCCCGGCGATCGGCCCTCTCACTGTGTTTGCGCTTGCGTTCAGCTCTTGGAGGATCTTTTCCTCCTTCATCAGCCTGGCCCTCAGCTCTTGACTTGAAGCTGAGGAACTTCGGTGTCTCGGATCTCGGCCGATCTTCTGCTTTCGGCCGATTCTCCGATTTCGGCTTGAAACTGAGGAACTTCGGACCTGGCATCATGTCACCGTGGAAATGATAGAACAGTGAACAAGTCTCTGGATTTAGAATACTGGTTAACAACGATTATTGTCGAGTTTGACAGGTCGGAGATATCTGAGTTCCGAGTCCGATATCACCCGCCCCAGGAGCGGTTAGCGCGCTTTAGCTATCCGAATGAGAAAAAAAAATTCCGTGAATCGTTCAAAACTCTGTAAATCGAAACACCTTTTACCTATCCTTTCTTACCTTGCCCCGGGGTTCTAGCTATGCTGGCTCCCGATTGAAAAGCACCTGGAAAAGTCTCGAGTTATCACGCAACCCCTCTGCGTTGATCGGCGCGGCTGGATTTCAGAATGTCCGCGCTCCAGCAGCAGCTTTCCGCAATTGCTGCGACGAGCAAGAACGAGTTCGACCTTAAGAGTCAGAAGCGCGCACACGCCAAATCTTTAATATTTGACCCCCAGCAAGCGTCTGCGCAGTCCTTTGATGTACTCTATCAAATATGTTTTGAGGGTTTCGAGGAGCTGTGCGCGATAGATCACCGATTTGTCAAATACCACAAAACATTGTTCAGCCCACAAAGTCAATCAGAGGATCGGGACTTGATGACACCCATACAGAACGGGGAGCTGGATCTTGTGATTGAGTCTTTCCTCAATTTGGCTGGTAGTCGCTTGATGTTGAGTCCTGGTTTGAGGTCTGTGGAGTGGCTCGTCCGCCGATTTCAGTAAGTTCGAACAGTATCACATGCTCCTACTATGGCTGATGTGATGGGTAGAATCCATGAGAGGAATACGGCATCCACAATACTGGCATTCCTTCCCTACTACTCCTCACGCCTTTTTCCAGCTTTGTTGTCCATCTTACCGAAGCAACTGCCCCCGCCATTTAGGTTCCTCCATCCGTACATCAATTCCTTAACCAATCCTCCTCGCAACGCTCTGGTGCAAGCTGCAATACAAATCGATCCGTTCTTCAAGGCCCTCAATCGGAATGTCTGCACTGCTGTGGCCAATGGGTCCCAGTACAGCGCACTCTTGACATTTTGGACCGGCTTGATCATTCAGTCAATCGAAGCAAAGCTTCGTAATGCACAGTCTGGGCGCCAAAACATCCAGCAACAGCGAGAAGAAGACGTGTTAACGTCAATACTACCCATCATTAGCACCGGACTCAATGAGGTCCGCTCTTCGGAACTTGCTCTATGTTGCTACATGATCATCGTAGTCCTTGTCGCGAAAGTCGACCTGGCTGATCAGGTCTTGAGTACGCTGGCCGTCTCAATAACAAGAAACTGGGATGAAGACGTGGCTGAGGCCGCTTTGGGTTGCCTGGGTGCCGTCTGTGCGCGTTCGTCTAACTCGACTACCCCGAAGGCTGTCTATCGCGCCTGTTTGAATCTCCCTGGCATTTTGGGCCATCTCAGTAGCGTTCAGCAACAACATGGTGTTGAAGTGCTTATTAATGCGCTGTTTGGTCATGCCTTGCAATCGATAGCTGAATCGGATTCGAAACAAGCGTACGATTTTCTGAAGGGTGCTTTCGACGGCAAGATGTTGAATCAAAGATGCATCAAGAGTCTCAACAAACAGAGCGCAAAAATAGATCGAGATCATCAAAATCCTACTTCAGCTACTTCATACTGGACTCGCGTCCAGAATCTGCTATCGAAAGCAACAGAGCATTATTCAGGGAACCGAACTTGTGGAAGCCACACTGCAGGAGAACTTGAACTGCACCCATGTCAGACCGCGCCTGATCATCCCGACCCTGTGTCTTGGGATGATAGAGTCAAGGCTGCTTCCTGTCTTGAACCCATTGAAGAATCGTTCTTCGGATTTCGACATTCAGAAAGCTATGTCATACTAGCTCAGCTCATCCATGACGCTGCAAATTCCACCGAAAGAATGAAGCAAATCCTCACACTTCCTGCACTCGCTGTTTCTGATACAAATGAAGGCCTTGCACTACTTACGTTTTTGGCAAGGGTGGCTTGCACCCACCAGAGCGGCGGCACTCGTACTCGGGCCTTCGAGCAGTTGCAGCTGTGCATCGAGAAGGTCGTCGCTGCTAAATGTTCCGGACAATTCGATTTTCAAAATCTACTCCCTTCGATTCTCTGCGGGCTCTCAGATACATCACGGGAGGTCAGGTTTTCCGCCGTTTCTCTGTTAAGCAGTCTGCCTCAGCCAAATCCTTCAAGTCGTCTGTGGGGCAAGACGAAGTTGTATCAGGATTCATCTCCACCGACTCATCTATCACCAAAGGTCTATGCGCGGTTTGTGTATGGAGTGTTAAGATCACGATTTGATGAGTGCAAGATGGATGCGGGCTATGCTATGAAAGTCGTGCAGAACGCTCTGAAAGGTGAAGTTGCGACGGAAAATCACATTGCCAAACAAACGAAGCCTTCTTTAAAGCTTCAGGAGCGTACGGAGTTGTTCAAAATGTTAAGTGAGCACATCAAGCCTGGAGCTGGAGCTGCCGTGGCATACTCGTCGCTTCGGATTCTGAATGGAGTCTCGAAATTGGGTCGGTCCTACCGATCAGAGTTTTTGTTTGCTCCACTACGCCAATGGAGCGCTCTTGACATATCATCCAAAGAGTACCTGCACATGATGAGCACACTCGGCAATCGGGCCACGGGTGACGATCTTGAGCTCCAATTCGCGCGCATAGTGCATCCAAATGACGCCAAGGCATGGAACTTTTTGATCGAAATCGTACAAAAGAAACCACAAGCCAAGCGTCCTGGGCTTGTTCGATTCGTGGATCAGAGAATATGCGAAGGATGGGGTAGGCTTTCGAAGGACCTGAGGCTCAAGACATCGAAAATACTATTCGACTTGGCGTTTCGTGAGGAAAACGCCGAACTCGGAGCAAGCAATGCCAAAACCCTGATCAAAAAGTTAACGTGGGACGCTGATATTTTATCAAATCTACTGCGACAGTTTGTTGAGGCTATCTCTAATTCGTCTTCGCGAAATGCCAAACGGCAGAGAATGAACGCGCAGAATCAGGGCGAGCGACGAAGAGAGCATTTTCCAAGCTCCGAACTAGTGTTGCATCTGAATGGCATATCGCAGATACTGGAACTTGCAGACAACTCTGAGCCAGTGACAGAGGCTTCACTGTTTCAAGGTCTCTTTGGCGCTCTGGGAGCTCTGACTGAAGCCGCGGATGACATAGATGTGAATCTTGATACAATCAAAATCGACATCATGGCATGCTTGGATCGGACTGCCAAGTCCTGGAAGTTGAGTGGAGCTGCACCACAGATCGATCGCAATGTCGTCCGCCTAGAGTTGGTGGTAGATCTTGTCCAGAGCACGTCGAACAACCAAGTCCGGAACCAGGCTCTTCAACTTCTGTCAAGCTTGGCTCAGTTTCAACCAGATGCAGTATTGGACAAAGTTTTGCCGATTTTCACATTCATGAGCGAGACTTCGTTGCGCATGGACGATGTTCTTTCTTCAAGAATCGTCGACCAGACTATCCGGCAAGTCATACCTCTTCTCGTATCGACATTGCAACAGCAACACAAAGATGTAATTCTTGCCACTGGCGAAATTTTGGCTAGGTTCGCTGCTGCGTTTGATCACATCCCGTCAGGGCGAAGGCTGCACCTTTTCCATCTTCTGTCAACATGCCTCGGAAATAAAATAGCATTGTTCGCGATCATTGCCACACTCTACGATCAATCCGCCGGGACAGCAGAAGTCAGTCGATTCTCTTGCAATCTGTTGCGTAAATTCAGTGTCGAGGAGGCTGTCATTACGCTACGCAAGTACCTCGAAATGATTCTGACGCCTCGGGAATCAACTCAATACGCCGCGCTCCTACGGGATGATATTGCATTGGAAGATCGGGCGGCGCATCGAGAAAAGCTTATGTCGGCTGTACCTAAATTGATGGGAGGCGGACTTCATAACAAGCAATTGATTCGTTTGCTTAATCGTGACGATGACGAGAGCAGACGCGTTCTGCAACATCTTAGCGACTTACTCGGGTTGATCCTAGAGCTGTCCCGGCAAGACAATGAATCGGAAGCAATTCGAGATATGGCTAAGCAGTCCTTGCAACTCTTGCTCAACATGTTGCCATACAAAGAATTCGTAAGATGTATCGACCCACTTCTGACCGACTCATCACCGGAGATTTTGCAGCGAGTGATCAAGTCTGTTGAATATCAAACGAAATCAATTCCAGACGGGTCAACTCAAAATGGCGAACGAGCTCTCAGCCTATTACCAAAACTTAATGAAATATTACAGCAAAGCCAGGCTTCATCTTTGAAAGTGATCACGATCACGAGTATCAATCGAATATTCGAAAAAGCTGGCAGGATACGTCCAGACGCGATTTTGGACACAGCGGAAACATTGAGTTCTCCACCGTGCTTGGAAAATGCAGAAGGGCTTGTGTGTGCTGTCGCTTTTCACACGCTCTCATCTGCTGCGGAGATCCTACGCAATGGCTTCACTCCACTGTTCAGTCAATCAAGTCAAACCGCGCTTAAGGCCCTGCGTCGAGCCTGTATGACTGGCGGTCAGAATCGAGATCGGCTGTTCGTATCAATTTGCTCTTTCATGTCATCATTGGTGGATTCATTACCTTTCATGCTGATGGCAGACGACATCGCCGAGACATTGAAAATAATTCATCACTCTTACCTGACAGATTTTGGCTCAGAGGCACCAGCCGCACGAGAGCGTCTGTTGGAGACTATTGCTAGCCAAATTGACCTAAAGACGATAAGTGAGGCGGTCCGGGCTTCCTTTGCTTCAGCAGTTTCTCGCGGATCAGAGGCAACCCTTGCACAGTTTGGACTCTTTAAATCGAGCATCGAGGCTTCGTCGAGATCAGCCGTCAAGCAAAACACTTCGAAATTGTTCGACACGTTCAAACACCTTTTTGGACTAAGAGCGATGGCCGTCTCGAATGGCTGGAGTGACGAAGAAAGTATCCTCTCGTGCGAACGCGCGCTCAACGCAAGCCTTCTGGCTCTTCTCCTCAAGACGAACGACGTAACTTTCAGACCGTTCTTCATGTCATTGACTGAAGAGTGTTCGGAAGCGGACTCCCGTGAAGACTGCATCTTCCGTCTGATAACTCTTTTCCATTACGTGCATGCTATGTCCGAGAGGCTGGAGTCCCTGGTCACCTCCTATTACGCTCACATACTAGGCCTAGTGACGAAATGTCTGACGCTGCCCGTACAGCAAAATGAAGCGTGGAAAGCGTCCGAGAAGACTCTTCGCGTAGTTGTACTGAAGGGACTGTCGAGTTCTTTCAGCCATGACCGTGACGGTACGTGATTTGTTTTATTGTCTTCACCGCTTCCGTTGTTAGATTCGCTAACTTGCCATTAGATTTCTGGGCTTCTCCGGCACGATTCAACGAGATACTGAACCCGCTAATCGGATCGCTCAAAAAACGCAATGCAAAGGAGCAACGCGATTTGCTGATTAAAACGATTGTGGATCTGGCGAATGCAGTTGCGTCTAACCCCATACATCTTAAGTGTCTGAATACAGCGCTGCTTGATCTGATTCACCCCAAGAACAAGACGGAGACGCGGCTTGCCGCCGTAAACACGCAATTGGAGTTAGTCAAGGCTGTTGGGGAAGACTGGCTGCAAAATCTCACGGAGATGCTTCCTCGTATTGCCGAAGCCTTGGAGGATGAAGATGAGAAGGTAGAAGGAGCTACAGGCGCGTGGGTAAAGGCCGCCGAGGAAGTGCTTGGTGAAAGCCTAGAAGGCATGTTGAATTGAGACCCTGCCGCAGCTGGTCCGACAAGGCAATCGACAAATCGCCACCATTAGGCGATCCACTGCGTCAAAGTCACTTAAAGTCAGCGTAATCCTGTTCGAGACCGACAATACTTACCGTCTTTGCTGCATGATGCATCAACACAAGTTCATGGAACGAGGCAGCTTTTCGCGCATCTAACCGCTGTCAGTTTAAGATAAATGTTATACGCATGAGAGGGCAGCACTGCTCCACCATGTGGCCAATCATTGGCCAATTTCCCGGAGAGGCATGCAAGTGACAACTGTAAGCCGCTTGACATCTGCGAGCGAGATGTGTTGGTCAGCTTTGGCAGGAGTCCGTGCACCTGGTGGCGGGGCTTCGAAGTGCCTCTCCGATCCGCACGGGGCCGGTTACCAACTTGGCCCCTTTCGGGCCCGTACTCTCTTGTCCGTCACCGGCCGATCGCTACCGTTTGCAAAGCGTTAGCCGAGGTTTGGGTTATGCAAGTCGAACCTCATAGGCTCTCAGATGATTCTTCGTGCAGCGTCCATACTGATTGCACCGGTTGCCTTGTGAACATCTTGACCGCCAAGCCTGCACGCCGTCCCAGTTCCGGCTACAGATAGAAAGGCTGGCCAAGTGGCGGCCAGATCTGACGCACGCTAGCCAAAACAGCTGCTGTCGAAGTAGCTGCTATAAACATAGCTTGCTTCAGGGCTCCAGGCTCCATGTACACCTGCCGGCGAGTCGGCGAGGGCCCGTGCGAGGCTATAAAGTAGATGGTCAGGCCAATTGACCATGACCATAGATAGAAAAAGGATGGAGAGTCCCAAGGGAATGGTGTCGGCCGGTTTGTTTTTTCTCACGCCGAGTTATACGATTGCAAACATCTTGCCCCAATTTTAAAGTATCACACGGCAAAAAGATATCGAGCCAACAAGTCGTTCGCGGTCAGCCATGGCTGCCGCACATTTGGGTGTCTCGGCACTTATTGTGATTACCGTCTTTTTCTCTCTCGCAGCTCTTGCTATCGGGCTCCGTCTGTGGGCGTGGCGCATCCGGGGCAGGACTTGGAAAAGTTATGATTCGTTGATCATATTAGCATTGGTATGTGTTTGCTTGTCTAATCAGCCATCGCCAACGCTACATTCTCTAACTTGATCTCTCAACATTGCCGTAGTTCTTTTCCGCAGGCCAACTGACGACCGTCTTCTATCAAGCTCTGGACGGTGCTCTGGGCCAGCAGGCCGACCGTGTCGACCCAGCTGCCCTAAGTGTTACCTTCAAGGGCTTTACAGCACACAATTTGATTTGGATCTGTTCCACAACCACAGTCAAGCTGTCGGTCCTGTACTTCTACGTTGATCTTTTTGGCGTCAACGCACGCTTCAAACAGTCGGCCTACTATGTAATCACACTTATGGCGACCTATGGCGTCTCCTCACTGCTCTGCGCCTTCACTATCTGCAGGCCCTTCGCCAAAATGTGGCAACCAGCTTTGCCGGGTCACTGCGGCAACGTCATGTCCGCCATGTACGCGACGGCGCTGATCAACATGGTTGCCGACTTGGCCGTTGCCATCTTGCCGATGCCGGTCCTGCATCGCCTCCAGATTCCCATCAAAGTCAAGGTAGGCCTTTGCGCTTCCGTCGCAGCTGGAGGAGTCCTGTCCATCATAAACCTTGCCAGATTCATCCTGGCCTCCCCGAAAGGCTCGCTGCAGAGCGACCCTACCTATGCGATGGCCTACCAGGTCATCCTCATGAACCTCGAGGTCCACGTCGGCATCATCACCGCTAGTCTGCCTACCATGCGGCCCATCCTGCACCGCCGCGAGTACAGCACCAACGCCCGCGAGCGCATCTACGACGGCGGCTCCGGCGAGCCTCTGGTCAAGCCATCTTTCGAGTCGTCCGAGAAGAAGCAGACGCTCGGCCACGTCCTGGTGCACGAGCGCAGCCTCGAGTCTGCGCCCGCCAGCCGCGAGCACACCCACGCGCACGCCCCGCCCACCGTCAGCTCCACGGACGCCCTGTGGGAGTGGGCCCACCGCTACAGGCGGTCGCTGCACCGCGACGAGCTGGAGCTGCTGCAGGCGCCCGCCCAGCCGGGGTCGCGGCCGGCGGCGGGGTCCGGGCACGATGCCATCACGCACTCGTGGTAACCAAAGGGCCGGATGGTTGGGCAATCGGGTGTCTGGGGCGCACGAACACGGGGTAATGACTATCGGGATTACGGCACACGGACACGGGTTCGCACGAGGGCCGGATTTAATGAGAAAAATGAAAAATCGAGGCTCCTTCTCACGCCTCTGGACGGCGCACATCCTGGGCCGTCGGCTCAGCTCGAGCATCTTGGACTCGCGCAGGCACCACGATGCACGTGCTATGCGAGTATGGAGCGGATTGCGCGAGGACACGCACTGCTTTTGTCTCATATGTACCAGTCTCTACTTCGCGCCTTTTCGCGCCTTTTCGGAAGCTTTATAGTATTTCCAAGCATCGGCGGCTGCCTGCCAGCGCGCTGTCTCTCTACGAATGGCCGTTCACGCCCACTCCAAGTGACCCGTTGGCTGGCCCTGGCGGCACCAGCAGCGCCGTCTCGCCGCCTTTGCGGCCCCGCTCCGCGACCTGCACAGTCGCCGGCAGGAAGCTGGAGGCGGCGCTGAGCATGGCCTGTAGAGACGCCTGTGTGACGTCCGCGTTGATGCCCAGGCCCCACGATCGGTTTGCGGGCTGGTCGGCCTGCAACGGCTCGACGCCCTGCTTCTTCAGCTCGACGTAGGCGACCGCGCGCGTATGGCTGCCCTCGCCGATCGAGTGTTCCTTGTAGTCGCCGACTTCGACTTGTACAGCCAGATCCCGCAGAGCATTTGCGAGCGACGAGAGTGGGCCGTTACCGGCTCCTGAGATCTTTGCCTCCTTGCCATCGATTTCGATGATTCCTTCAAACAGTCTCCTAAAGTTCTCGGAACGCGTCGACTTGCCTTCCGCTGTTCTTGCAGGCGATGCCGTCCTGTCCGACGTCATGTCGTAGTCGACCAAGGTCAAGCGCGGCTTCGAATCCGTGTCGCCGACGTGATAGGCATCCTCGAACAGCCTCTGGATCTCGCGAGGTAAAAGCTCCCGTCCGAGCTGGTCCGTTCTCTTCTGTACGATTCTCGAAAATGCCACCTGGAGACCACGAGGCAGGTCGAGCTCGAGAGTTCGCTGTATGACCCATGCGACGCCGCCTTTGCCGCTCTGGGAGTTGACACGAATGATTGCTTCATAGTTCCGGCCAATGTCGCGCGGATCGAGGGGCAGATATGGAACCTGCCAGGGCGACTCATCTGTCGCACCTTCTGCTTTTCTCTTCTTGAAACCCTTGTTGATTGCATCTTGATGCGATCCACTGAATGCACAACAGACAAGCTCTCCGCCATAAGGAGCTCTTGGATGTACCGGAATCTTGTTGCATCGCTCGACGGTGGCGATCACTGGATTCAAATCCGAAAAGTCTATGCCAGGGTGAACGCCCTGGGTGTAGAGATTGAGAGCGAGGGTAACGAGGTCAACGTTCCCAGTCCTTTCTCCATTACCGAAGAGACACCCCTCGACCCGATCAGCACCCGCCATCTGCCCAAGCTCCGCGGCGGCCACAGCACAGCCCCTATCGTTGTGAGGGTGTAACGAAACGCAGAATTTCGATCTTTCGGTCATGTGTGTGCAGAAATATTCGATCTGGTCCGCGTAGACGTTTGGCGTCGACATTTCAACAGTGGCCGGAAGATTGAAGATGATCTTGTCCTCTTCATCTGGGCCCCAAGCTTCCTTCACCGCTTCGCATATCTCAACAACAAATTCGGGTGAAGTGTCCGAGAAAGTCTCTGGAGAGAATTCATAGCGCCAATGCGTCTTGGAATTTTCGGGGTGATCTTTTGTGAGAGAGCGGGCCAATTCTGTGCATTCTACAGCCAAGGCTTTTGACTGTTCGTTGGTCATATTGAAGACGATTTGCTGGAAACACGGGCTCGTCGCTAGATATAAGTGGAGAATTGCTTGTTTCGCGCCCTTGAGAGATTCGACGGTTCGCGCAATGAACTCCTTACGGCAGGGCGACAGTACCTGTACCCAAACATCGGACAGATCGGAAGAAGGAGTGGGATTCGTGATCAGCTCACGGGTGAAATCAAACTCAGTATCCGAGGCGGATGGAAACGAGATTTCGATTTCTTTGTAGCCAAGCGATACAAGCATGTCAAAGTATTTCCGTTTTTGTTCTCCATCCTAGCAACAGTATAGCTATGTCAGTCTCATGATACTTCATTTGATAAAGCTGGTTTATATGGGCCGAATGGGCTGCAATGGGACGAATGCAGAGTGTTTCAATGTACCATTGGATCGATGAGGCTTTGGTTGCCGTCTCTCAAATCGGTCGACAGCCATCGCGGGACCGTATCGAGCGACTTTGTGGGCCATTGACGATTCGGAAGATTCAACGGTGGAAATTTGCGGTATTTCACTGATGGGTCTTTGAGCCTGTTCGACTGCGTGGTTGGTTTCCTTGTGGCAGGATGCGCTGCTTGAGCAAACTCACATAGGCATCTTGGCAACTTAGCGAAAGCGTTGTGGGCTCCCGAATTATTTGATCTTCGCGATTATAATTTCCCAACGCGATAATAAAACATCCGGTCTTGCGGCCACAAACGGTATAAACAGTCGCTGTCTTGGTTAGTCACTATGATTCTAAGGAATCTAGCGATGTTGATCCTTGCCCCGCGCACGTAATTGGAATTTTATAAAACTGCACAGCGGTATTACGCCGATGTCGGTCGATGACATAAGCATCATCACCTGTTAATTTGATCAGCTTACGCTTTCGTGATGCATCGAATGAATCTACAACGTGCGGTCAAGGTCAGGCGCGTAATACAGCATGAAGGACGTGTCAGCATAACGTGTGGCTGTTCCCATTAGAGTCAGTCAGACAACGCTTATCGTGACTTCCTCGATGTAAAGGGAAGAGAAAGACGGCCCCTCTCCGACTAAGATGTCTGGAAATGCGCGAAGTCGATCAAAGACGGCAGCTTCTCCGGAGTGAAATCCTGTGATACTGAAAAAATTCTTGTAACATCAGCAGCACACCAAGGCAACCATCGTTACCTATATTTTACATTGAGCCTCTCTGCTGTGTCTCGGGACGGAATCCGTCCGTCGTTTGCAATAGGTCATTAGTCCGATGACCTTCAACATACTCAACCGGGCCCTTGTAGACTCTGTGACCGTAGACCGCATAATACACCGCGGCTATAGCAAACACACCGACCAGGATAATGACTGACCAGTTCATGTTTCGGCTCTGAACGACCGGGACGCTGACTGGGAAAAGACTAAAAATGATCATGAATATGGTGTAAACGACCGCAAGGCAATTTATGGGCAGTCCGAATCGACCCAAAGTCCACTTTGCCGGCGGAAGCGGCCTGCCGCTCAAGCGTGCCGACACCAGGCAAGCGATCGAGATTGTGTACGTTGACAAAGTTCCTGAAATCGACAACGATATCACAATGTTGTAAGCCACCGCTGATCCAAGATTGATCAGACACAAAACGATGGTACAGAGCATCGCTACCCAAATAGAGTTAAGTGGAACGAGCACTTTTTGGTTGATATGCGAGCCCCATCGCGCCTGTTGATGGAAACGCATCGTTAGCATTAACGCTTCACAATTTCGCTGGGCATTTCAGACTTACAAAGGGTACGCCATCATCGCGAGCGAATGCCCATATCTGACGGGATTGTGTCGTTGTGCACGTGTTGTTGCCCATAACCAGTAATATGAATAAGAGTACCGTCAGCGCCGTTGCGGCAGCCGGCGAGCCGCCTGTTCCATTAGAAAAGAGTGCTGCGAAAGGCTCTTGGGCATTCGTTGCATCACTCAAGGTGCCAATGTTGTAAGCCATAGTTATGAGCATAACCAAACCCATTAGGCTATTCAAGAAGAATCCAAACACCATTGCTCGAGGAATGGTGACCGACGCGTTCTCGATCTCCTCGGCCATATGTAGCGACGAATCAGCGCCTGCTATTGTATAGAGCATGGTCGACTGGCCAACAAGCATGCTGAGACCCAGATTCGACCAGCCTCCGCTGTTGACAAGAGAACCCCAAACGTCGTGTGCCGAATTTTGCGTCGGACTCATGCCCCATATGACGCCAATTACGATAAAGAACCCAGCAAAGTGTAGGGCCAGCGCAACAGTCTCGAAAGCCGGCAACGCATCCCTCCAGATGGTGTTGAAGGGAACCGTCAGAAATGCAAGGAAGATCATTAGCAACGAAGTCTGCCAATTCGTCAACGACCAATCGGCGTCATAATATTGTACGATGGCCTGGATTGAGGTTGCAACTGGATACAGGCCCCCAGCGAGCGCTGTTTGCCATGCAACAACGGACGTCCATCCGGTAAGGTAACTCAGCAGTTTCTGGTAGCGTGGCGGTGCAAATTCAGATGTCATGTGATAGCATCCTCCTGCAGTAGGACAGAAGCTGGCCATCTCGGCCAGAGACAGGATGATCGTGGAGTAGCCAATTGTCGTCCACATGTATTCATACAGCATCCCGGAAAATCCACCATTGATGAGAGCCTCAGAAGTGGAGCTGTCCGAAATTCAGAGTGAGATTTCTGACTCTTGTCAGGACGGATTGGGAATATACGTACGCAAGCGCAAATTCCCATGTGCTAGAAAACAATGAGATGAACCCCAGAGTCGCAATGAACTTGAAATTACGTTTTAGTTCTTGCTTCTTGCCCAGTCGCAGCATGTCGAGCCTGTCACTGCTGAAGGCCTCATCGTTACTGGCCGACAGCTCGCCGTCAGGATGCGACGCCCTCAACTCCTCCGACCGACCGCGCTGTTTCTTGTCCATGCTGAGCCCGAGAAGCTCCAACTCGTCGGTATCGTCGTGGGTAGCCAGCCGCTGATAGCGATGCATGCACCGGCAGGCGAGGCTCCAGAGCAGAAGCCGGGTCGCAATAGTGCCGGGAAAGCAGAGCTTGGAGCAGCTGGCGAGGCATCGCCGATAACAGCTGCACGCACACGAGATGGCGCTGCGACAGGCAAGACCGCACAATGGGTTCGAGATAGGGCTCGTGGCAGCGGCCCAATCAGAGGCGCGAGCAAAGAGCGGTCGACAATGACAAGCGGGCCGAGAATGTGTCACGGGTTCGCCCTTGGACTAAGCATTTCCGCCTTGGCTCTCAACAAATTCTGGAGTTGATGCGAAGTGAAATTTGGTCCGGCAGAGTCGGATCAATTTGGCATCTGATGTCAGGTGGCGTTGGCGAATCTACATCAATGCGCCGCACCAAAAACGGGTCCATTATGCCGCTGGCGCCACGGTCTAGTTTCGAAGTGCCGACGAGGCCAACTTGGTTCAGCCTCGAACTCATGCACGCAGAGCCCCAGTGTACTTTATCCCAGATAATATACAGCTTGTTTTTGATCCGCTGTCTTACCGGTGCAAATACTCTACATATTATAGTACAATCCAATTGAATTGGGGACGAGGCAAAAAAAAGGAATTTAAAAAGGCGTCAGTCGACCCCAATTTCGCCAATGACTGTTCTGCCAGCAAACTACGTAATCAGGGGCATTGTCGGAAGCGCTTTGGGCAATTCAAGCATTTCGAACCATCAATTCAAAGTCTTACTGTGACCTCAATGGGACGTCCCATGTGGGAAAACTTGGAAAAAAAAGATAAATCAAGATCTGATGCAGTCGTGCCGACTACTGGAATCGAACCAGTGATCTTCGCATGGCGCTGTACGAGTCTTCAAAGAAGCAGTATACGACTTTAAGGGTACAACTTGAGTTAGCGTCAGTACGGAACAGGCAACTGAGTGTGCAGCGGGCGGACTCACGTGCGACGCATTACCACTGTGCTAAGCCGGCTGCGGCGTGAAGCTTCTCGCTTCAAGTGGTACTCTAGAGAGCGATCGGCAAGCGGAAAAAGTAAAATATCAATATTCAAAAATTTGTACAAGCTTTCTTAGTATCTTCTTAGCTTTTACCGTCTACTCTTTTTTTCTTTACCGGAACAGAAGCCACTTAAGTTTGATTTCAAATTCAAGCACTAGCAGCGCTATTATTGCAGTGTTTCGTCGCATTTCGTGGTACGCATGCCATGCGTAGCCACCCAACATTCATGCATCAAGTCTATATGCTCTAATGCAGATCCATAAGATTATCTGTCCAGTTTTAGGGGTATTACAGCCAAGAGACACCGTCTTAGCACATGCGAGCTGGGAGTGTATGTGGCCGCGAAAGCTAACTGCACTAGACCAGCTGAGTTTTCCACGGCAACAAGGCCTACGAGCGAGGTGCTTGCATACCAATTAAATGATATCACCGCCACCAAGACCCGAGAACGGGTTCCCGCCCCTCCCAAAATCATCATCGTGAGCACCAGGCCCGAATCTGCCCGGGCCACCTCTTGAAGGCCCCATACCAGGACCACCTGTAGGATCCCAAGGCTCTCCCATGTCGGGACCTACGGGATCGTAGCGCGCACCAGGCGGATGCTGGCCACCATATGGTCCAACACCTCGGCCACCCATCATACCAAGCGAAGGATGCATCCCACCGCGGCCACCTCCACCCACGCGTAGAGGATCATGGCCACCAAGGCCGGGTGGATACAAGTCTTCTGACCCATAATCTGCCAAAGGGCCTCCTCGTGGCACGCCGGGTTGGCTAGGACGGAAGTGCCGGTTCATCTCGTACTCATCTTCAAAGCCGGGAGGAGCGAAATCTGGAAGCGGTCTCCGGGGTGCAAAAGTGGGGTCTGCAAGAGGGTGGGGCTGTGCTGGCCGAGGCAAAAGAGGATCGTCCCGCATGGGATCATAGGGTGGAGGCTGTTGTTCTATGCCACGCGGGTCGCGGTCCCGCCGCCGGGTGCTGGAATTTCCAGCCGATGACTCTTGTTCAGATGACGAGGCCGTCGTCTCCTCGTAGCCTTCTTTCTGGAGGGCGGGTATCAAGCGTTGTACAATGTTGATCTTAAGTAGAGAAGCAAGTTCAGTGAGTCGACTAGGAGAAATAAACAGCGTCTGAATTGCATGAGATGCATCTTCACTTGATTGGTTGGAATCCTTGAGTGGCCTCGCAGGCAGTGCTGGCTCAGAGATAAAGTCTTTGGTAGTGAGTTCAAAGGAGGCCGTTTTGTCGTCCCCAATAGCGATGCCATGCACGAGAGTCTTGGGGCCAAGCTTTGTTGTCTTCAGCAAATACTGCATCGATGACTGAGGATGGGAGTATCTGAAGGCGTGGCTATCGTGAGATTTGTTCCATTCTGCCGGCAGAGGCTTAGGCGCTTGCGGGTCAGAGTTCGCTTCTATACGGTGGTCTTCTCCAAGGCCAATCAAATGAAAGCCCACAGCCAGCAAACCAGCGTGGCAGGCTATTGCGACGGCATCTGTAGATGACGCGATCTGTGGATCTGAGTCGAGGTTCAAGCTCGAAGCGATGTACAGCGTGACAGAATGAGCCGAGAGTGGATTGTCTGCTGAACCCGACATCGTGAGAGGATTCGTTCCGTTGATGGCTGTGACTCGTGAAACAGCAACACAGACGGCCAAGGAGACTTTCTATATGTATAGGGAGCACAATGGCATACGCATTCGCCTTGTCGCCTGCAGGTGTAGATCACGTGGGGTCACCCCGCCAATGATGTAAGTCCAGTGTTTGAGGGGCGCAGAGGTTGCATTGGGTGTGGCATGGCCAGACTCCTTGTCTGTGATACCTACGTTCAAGTCGAACAGCCAGTGAATTATGTAACTCGTGAAAATAATAGATTTAAATGCTATCCGTACTTTCTCTTGCTTCGTGGCTTGATTCCGTATCCGTATCTGAACTGCAGAACTGATGTGAATGATCCCAGACGTGGGCAAACTTGGAACCCGTTAAGAGTATGCTTTAAACAAATCTTCTCGTGTATAGGAGTGACTGTGAATGACAGTGTAGTACTGCGTATGGGGATTGCCCCGGGATTCCAATACTTCTACATTTGTCACCTCGATGGACAATCACGACAGATTACCGCTGTCCAGTAACCAAGAATTACAGCCACCTCAGTGTGCGACTCAAGATCAATTGCCATCATGATGTCTCTCGGCTTTCGTGAATCTATCGCGCACACGCGATTGTGGAACAGAATGACTTCGCGCTGTAGTTACTTCGCTGTCCGTAGCTCCTTCGTTACTCGTAGTTCCGTCGTTGCCCATAAGCAACGCATTCACGCCAGTCCTTCGCTCAATTTAAAACGGACGCCAGACGCCGATTGATCATGGAATCGTACTGGTTGCTGCACTCTGGACCCCACAAACTCGAATCAAGATTTGGAAGACTCACTCCACTGAAGACCTCAGCTCTCTTGTCTACTGCTGCAATTGTCAACTTGCGACATCAACTTCTCCAGGAAGCAGGTCATATATCATTCGAGGAATGTCTGGCACACCCGCGCCTTCAGCGCCACGCAATGACAGGTTCGAGTTTCCTTACGACGAAGAATCTCTGGCCATGGTTCCACCGGGGCGCGAATACAAGAACGTCAGTGAACTAACCAATCTGAAACTCGTCATCATCAATCAACGGGGCCCGAATGTGCCCGAAACCAAGTTCAAAGAATATCAGTATATGATGATGCAAAGAGTCACAGACCGCGTCAAAGAGGTGGATCCCGATACTGAAGGCGTGATCGACTTCTTTCATGAGGACTTCACATACGCCTATCCGGAACCGCCCTACGCCTACATCTTGGGGAAGGACTTGAGCAAGAAACCCGAGGAGAGCTTGTTCTATGGCTGCTACCTCACGGTCGCTGATTTGGAGGCAGCTGAATCCGCAGGCTGGGCTGACACCGTCAAATATAGCGTAGCAAAGTTCGACCCGAAGGACAAATCACTGGCTTTCCAGCTATACGTCGAGGCAGTCATCGAGGATACTGAGCTTCGTAGAGATTTGCGGAAGTTCGAAAACCTGATGTACACTGGCGAAGAGCAGCCCACGCGGCATTACGACGACGGTTCTCCAATGCGAGGGGGTGGAACTTTTCTTACAGGAGACGATTAATTTGCTATCGAACCAGGAACTCGGCTGGGTCAAGCACTTGGCATAGATATGGTCTCTGGTGAAAGGGTAGAGAAAGGTGTTAAACCAAGGAGCCGATTGGGTCGAGCACTTGGTATGAACGGGATCTCAAAGTAAAGGTTAGAAGAAGGCAGTAGCCAGAAATTGGCTCGAGTAGTCTTAGTAGCCCAGAAAAGAACCTCTGCTCTACATTCAGCTCTAAAGCAATAATCTTCTTGCCGACACAAATGAATTGGGACGGTGTCAAGCCTCGTTTGTAGCCTCCAACTCACATACCCATCAGCGTTGATGCTACGAGAGCGGCATCTTGGTAGCTTTAAGGTTGATCTCTGTAACAATACTTCATTGTGAAGGCGGTGCAGCTTCACCAAAGACCGTGAAAAACCGTCCAGTCAATGCTGCACAGATGGCTATGGTCGGGTTAAAGGAGTGGTGGTGTCTCGGATTAACTATTATCCGCGTCCGCTCGCATGGCAACCGGGGAATGCGCGAGTGTAAACATGGCCCCAGCCTCTTTTGCGGCCCCGCTGCCGCGTTGTTCAGCCACCCTATATTCTTGGGATTCTGTCAATTGCATTCGAATATTTTCTAAGGGCCATTGGCAAGTCCAGCACGCAACCCCGTTTGCCTAACTGCTCAGTCTCAGCTCTTCCATTCTTCGAAACTGACTTGATTTCCTCTATCAACGTATCGCGACGGCCATATGTAAGGCGAGCCGCTCCGCTTCTCGAAACGAACTCCAATGTCATTCAACTACGATAAATATGATACTAGGAGAAGGCGAATTGTGACCACGACCACGCGAAGCAGTGGCTCCAGTCGCAGCACGCTCGGGTACTGGGTTCCCCTAATCATCACCGTTACTGCCGCTACCGCTGGTATTGTCGCATGGATATGGAACGAGCGGCGCGATTCGGACTCAGACAGGGATGATTCTGAAGTTGAACAAAGCGACAATGCGCGATATGCTAGGAGACTGGAGAAAGAGCGCAGAGACATACAGGGCCGGACGTACCAAGAGTCTGAGAACCGTCCCCCGAGCTTTCGTTCAGATGTGCGAACAGGCGAGTTCGGTACCGGCGTCACGGATGATGTGCGCTTTGACGAACGAGTAGAACTCCAAGATGATGAAGTAACACATCAGGAAGAATCCGAGGGCTTTATGGCACGAATGAGCGGCGCAATTAGGCGCACTCCAAGTCCTCAAAAGTTTCTCGATGGCGCGCGCGAACGTGTTGCGGCTGGCGTGGCGTTGGTTGGGAAAGGCCTTGGAAGCATCGCCGAGGGAGATGAGCGCACAGCTGGCTTTGACGATCAAGAGGCCTGGAGCGAAGAGGCTGAAGTCAAGGATACAAGATCTTCAACCAATGCTCAGACGAGAAGCACTGGTACTGCTGGCGCATCCTCTAATACTCGCAAGCGTATGGTTTGCGTGGTCGTCTCTGCCGAAGTAGACTCTGCCGAAGTGCAAGCTGGAGACGGCTCTTTCCACGTTCAAGACACCGTAAGTTGCAAAATTCAATTGGAAGAGAATCTAGAAGTCAATGCTGACAGGAGATGCCCAGTCAATCTTATCGCACTTGGTTGGTCACGCGTCCTCGGTAATGACGGATCTCATCATCATCATCTATGCGCCATCCCTGCAGTCCCACCCCTTCGCCTCTTCGACAACGAGGAACAGTGGTCGAACATCGCGCCGAGGCTCAAACGGCGAGGAGTCATACGAGCAACTCAAGCCAGAAGACTCAGACACCGAAGAGGCGGACCTAATTTCGCAGTGGTCTAATGCGGCCGACGCGCCCAGCTCTCTTTACAAGGCGCTGACTAGCCAGGCCAACAGTCTGGTGTCACACCCCACTCACGTAATACCGTTCACCACGCCGAACGGTCACATTCACCTCCTGCGCCACCTTAGCCCAAGCCTGGTGTACATTCAAGAGTCACTCACGGGTCATAACGGCGAGGTGGTGCAGCAGATCGAACGCTGGGTCGGGCAAACAGTAGTGCTGACCGGCTCCGAAGGTGCTGGACTCGTCGATACCGAGACGGAGGACGAAGGCGCGCGGCGTCAGCGCAGCTCGAGGGCGTCCAGGTGGTGGCAGGACGAGAGCCGCGTCGGGTTCGGGCGCGGTACCGAGGTGGTGGACGTGCTGCGTGTGGGCGAGGACTGGGACAAGCGGGTCAGCCAGAAGTGAGATTTGATGATGAGCCTGTGACTGACTTTTTCATCTGCCAACCGTTCGGAAGTTGCGCGTAGCTTTCCGGCTGGCGTTGTGCCACAGCAACTGTCAACCGAATCACATGGCAAAAGGGAAAAGAAAACAGGGAGCACTGAACGAGGTGGGAGAGGGATTAGGGCTGCTGTCACTCTATTGCTTTTGCTTGCCGTACGTAGGAGCCCCGTCACGCCCCCGGCGTATGTGTCACGTAATGAGATCCGTCTTCCGCACGCTGCCCGCTATACAACACGCTTTATCGAATGCAACTCTAACGCGCCAGCCCTCCGGCACGCTCGCCGCTCGCCGCACGTGAAGCTTGGCGCCAGCAGCGTGCCCGGGCGCGCCGCTTCGTGTGGGACGCAGCAATTACGGCGCGGCGCCACGGCCGATGGGCGCCGCCGTACTCAAAGATGGTCCGAGGTTGGTCTTGTCCCGTGCACGGCTGCGCGTGCATCCTGCTCCAAGCGACGCAGCCGGGGGTCTTGAGACGCCCGCTCGAGGCCGAGCACGGCAAGGGACGTGTGTGTGTGTGTGTGCGAGGGCACGGCCGGTGAGGGTGTCGCGGCGAGACTGAGGAGTCGCACGTCCGCCACGACTACGTAGCGGCTGGCTTGGGGGCCGTAGTGCAGAGACAAGGCGCTGGTGCTCACAGCTGAGCAGCGGATTGTTGGCGAGCCGCTGGTTTCGCGGGCGACGCTGAGCTTTTAAGATGGCGAGGAAGAAGTTCGCGACGACAGTTACACGGGGGCGCGGTTCGCAGGCGACTGTACGCTTTGCAGCGCGGTCGCAGCTGGTGCCGCAAAGCTGACGCGATAGCCAGGACACTGGGCAGACGCTGGGAATGCGACGCGCTGGTTGCTCACGCTAGTTTCAAGAAGAGGGAGCGGTTTGAGCGCTGCAGTGCCCAGCTCTACGAGTGTGGTAGAATCGAAGCGCAAAATTTTGGTGGATTTCAATTTCGGAGCCACAACTGAGGTGCCCATATCGCGCTCGGGGTGATCATAAGAGACTACACCAATCTGATGCTGCATCCAAGCACCTATTAATGTTACCATCAAGAATGCTATGAGAAAAGCTATATGAAGTCGCGGTACACACTTGCCTGAATGCTCTCCAGGACCTCTCATCGGAGTCTAGAATGCTACGGATAGTGTTGGCTAAAGTAGTAGGTCCAAACGGTTTGTCACTTTCGAACGACTGAGCGGATGTGTAGTCACGTGATATCCGTAGAAGCCTTTTTACTACCCCTTACTAGCCGGCTGATGGGCGATGGATTGATCTCTGGGCATTGACCGGAATGCCTCATCGATAGCAGATTTGAGTATGTTGTGGAAGCATGTGATCTGTCGTACATCGATGTAGATTGGCTTCGCGACCTATGCACGACATTTCGCGAACCGCAGGCCGTTGAGACGCCACGAATGTTTCGAATGATGCCAAGTCGATGTACATGCATGAATCTCGGCAAGTCTTGCTCGCCAGAACTCATCGTCTTTCATTTAGACTTTGCGATATCTCTCTCGACGTCTTCATGGCTTGCCTCCTTCTGGCCCCTTGCCGATGCAGGCTTGAAGTCTCGTCGTCAGGAGAATTCACACGCGTTTCCGTGACGCCACGGCAGAGGTGGAGAACAGGAGATACCATGTGTCGGATCCGCTGTGGCTCCCCGAACAGAAACGGCGCTTTGATGCGAGGGATAGAAGATCCAGGCGTACGTCTATTCACGAGTCAGGCAATTTCAAACAATGCCGATTCATGTGAGGCGGACTCATGGAAGATGATGTGCGCTAGTCCTGACGCAGATTTCCAGGACAAACGACGTAAATGTTGCGCGAGGCTCCTTCAAAGCGCAGGAATGCGCGCAATTAATCCAGACAGACCTCGCCCATTCTCATTGGCGTCCGTTGATACAGCCCGAGCCGCAATCCCAAGGGATAGCAGCCCACTTAGCTCTCGGCCTCGGCCTTTCCAGGCATTGGGTAGCGTGCACAACCAATAGCTGCCCTCATGGCGGCATCCATTGCCTGTTGCGGCCTGGTCATCGAGCGTATGCTGATATCTGCGCTTGTTCCTGAGATATGTTTCTCCTTTTGGTATCAAGACCGGGACGTGCAGTGTCCAGTCGCAGTCTCACGGTCGAAGCTTTACCGCGAACCCTGGTCTCCATGCTCCTCTGGCATCATTAGACAAATGTCTGGCCAGAATGCTAAGTGGCCTACATCTGACCAAGTGCGCGAGGCTCGCCCTCTTTGATCAATGCCATACGTGAGCCCCTCCTTTATGCGTTTATCTAGGAGAACGTGTGGAAAGGCCTCTCTGGCTCTGAGTCCTGAGGTTCACTTTCCAGAATGATCGTGCAAAGTGGTCGTTTCAGATCGAGCGGCTTCCATTCACAATGCCTAAACTCAAGTCTTTCCGGAAGGTTCAGCGGCCCGGTTGTCCTCGCGAACAGTGGTTGATTGTTCCAAGGTAAGGGCGAGCCACAGACTGGAGATGCTGATCGAGAAGTCTATGCAGATCTCCTAGCTTCTGGCTGATCCTCCAGCTCTTTAGCGGCTGTCAGATATGGCTTGTAGGTAGCGCGAATTTCCCTGTGACTGTGCAGATACGCCACGCTAGTTTCACTGTTGACAGCGCAGCTCCAAGCGCAGCATGGAGGCGTCATGAACGTAGAGCGAGGTCCAAGGGTTTCCGGTTCTCATCTAATCGTGAATGAGCGGCCTGCATGAAACGTGTCCATCGGTATTGGTTGGCCAGATAACGGCCGCATAGACACCACTGGCCAATAGGCTTGTCAGGACTGTGCCAATTACGATGTCTCTGATATCCTTTCTGGTATAAACTTGCGCGGGAGCTTAACGCTATTTTGCCCAAGACGATTTCCACGTGAATCAAAGGCAGCATACTTACGATGATTGAACACCGAGACGGCACAAGTTCTCGGTGCATTGCACTTGTTCTTGTCGCCGACTCGACTGATGGCTATACTTCATGCAGGCTTCGCCTCCAAGGATCAGACTTCAGTGCGCCACAATTAAAAGATTGGATGAGACGTTTTGGGATTGCCCAGCATGCCGTGATGAGATCTGCGGCAGAGGTCTGGAAAGCTTTCTACTGTACGGAATCACTTTGGATCCCTGGGGGGCAATCAGATATGACGGGATCCAAGCGTGTGAATTTGAAGACGCTTGTTCATTCTGCGTTCGCATTATCGAAACTCCAACCGGACATACTCCACTGGAACATTTGAAGGCAAATCGGGCACTCTTTTGCTATGTTCACAATTGTCAGCAGTCTCATGAGCACACGACGCTGGTCAGTTGACGCGCGGCATCTTACTTTACGGACCGCAAGCCGCGGCTACTAAGGGATGATGTTTGCCATCCGTCCCACGATTGAGAAGCTGGGAGAACTTTTAGAAGATCCTCAATGGGTGTACATGTATGTGAATCATGATCGATCAGGCTATTTTTGCGCTTTGCGAGCCGTTTCCGGGCCTTCGTAATGTCTGGGGTTTTTTCGCCAGGAAGCATGAGCAGTGGTGTAAGGTGAAATCCGCAAAACTTCATTCGATCCTTGCCTGAGTCGTATGGATGGGCATCCTTCGTCGTAGATCAGGAGCATTACGTTTCGGGAAAAGGTTGCGCGCAATGTCATATCAAGCGTGGCAGCGACAGGCGAAGAAGAGCGATTTCCAACCCACAGGGCCCATCAAGTATGCGCGAGCGCGCAAGTGAGTCGATGTTCCGCTCGCAGACTTATGCAGGGCTTGCAATGGTTTCAGGTTGACATGGGCGGAGCCGAGGCTTTGACGATGAGATCACGGGCCAGGCTTGTCACTCCGCCCATCGGGCCATAGTAGTCTCAATCGATGGGTGGGCGGGCATTATGGCTGCAGCGGCAGAGCGGCAGCGTTTGCGCGGAGTACCGTCCAAAGGCATGTGATGCTATGCCAGTTGCAGAAGCACGTCCAACTCGTGCAGTGCAGCGGGCGCATGCATGGTGCCATTGGGCTTGAGTTCGTCCACGAGCGTGTCAAGCGCGGGAAAGAATTCGTCTCCTCTCCTTCACAGCCAGCACCGGTGCAAAGCAATCACATGTCATGGGCGCGACACACTTGCTGCGCGCCTCCACGTACCCAGACTGCTGTCGCTCCGGTCTCGTATGCGAAATGCTCAGTCGCTTTACACAATCAAGGGAGTATTTTGATCTGGGCCTTTGAAGGGCGTGTAACATTAATATGTCTTGGGTCTCGGATTCGCACGAATGCGGCAGATGGCGAGGTGCGCGAGTTGACCTGCGCGGAGTGTGAACGATGCCAAGGCGTTTCGTTTTACTTCGGTGGGAACCATGGGTGAGTCCTATGGATGGATACAGCTGTGACGAAAGCACCGCGTGCCAGCAGTCATTGCTAGTGCGTGAGTAACCTTGCAGCAAGCATTGTCAACGCCACTTTGCTGCATGATGGCAGGTGGCGGGAACACTGTTCGAATTGTATGTCAAATTACTTACCAATTCACTGCTCAGCATCTGGACTGCCGTCGACTTTTGGTTGCTGCAGATCATCGTGGCCAGACAAGTCCTCCCTTTGGACGTTGATTTGGCCAAGCATAATCTCTACTGATCCTACAAAAGAGTTGCACAGCGTGGACAAGTATGACGTCCTCGGGCCTGGTTGCGGTCTTCGCCCTAGCCATCGATTGCCGGCGTCGCCTGTGTTTGAGCCGAGTTCAACCGTAGCAGTCATTTACTCGGTAATGGGGGGGGGGGGGGGGGGGGAGGGCCCAGAACGTGAGCTTCTCCACGTGTGAAAGCAAACTTGGAGCTTTGAAAGGCCAGCGAGCCGGTTGGTTCGGTTTACGCACAACATCCGACGATTGGCGCAAACAGACGCGAGCGCTGCCGCAATGACAGCGATTGTTGTGGGGTTGGCGTGGTATGTGGATCCATCAGACGCCCGCAGCTCCTGTGCGTGCGGTCCGATATTGTTATTTTTGGGCAGTGTTTCGCACTCGAAAGCTATCAAGCAGCCGGAAAACTCGCGTTACACAGGTCCTTGGCCGGGACAACCGCGTTTACGGGTCTCTGGCCTGCAGCCGCGGCAGCCAGCGTCAGTCAAAACAAATTAGGCGCATTCCATGGCTGCGCGAAACAAGATAGCGCGAGACGCAGATGGCCGTGATGTTGATTGTGGAGGTCGCACGGTGCATCTTTGGGAAGGCCGGTCCGCGAGTTGTGGATGGTGGATAAAGAAGCCTTGGATGGGATTCCCGTGGCTGGAAGCATGGCTTTCTGTCCTTGCAGCAAAGCGAAAGCTGATCTTGTTCCATTGCGATGAAAACATTCCTCGTGCTTAATCTCGCCGCCTCAAGCGTGGCTCGCCCAGCCCTAGTCCGTTTGAGTAGCTCTGCTGGTTGTCGTTCAGGAGGTGCAAGGCCCAAGAACGAGCTGCTGCGCCGGATACCGCTGGCTCGGAATGCTTCTCACCTCGTTTGCGCGTCTTTCTTAAGACTCAGGCACCTCGCATTTGACTTGCTCCTTCACTTCCCTTCATTCACGCTTCGACACCAAAATAATGCCTTCTCATAGAAGTAACATGCCTCAAACCACAAACATGTTCATACCTTCGAATGGTCTTGTCTCGCCTCCTGTCAACACGTGGAGACAGCCAGATGAAGTGTTCAACATGGAGCTAGAGAATGACTACAATGCCCTATCATCGGCCTCAGCTTCCCCTTCCTCTTACATGTCCTTTGGCCATACTTCAATCTCGGCTGAGTCACTGTTCTCCAATTATGCTATGCCCCTGACGCCTCTACAATCTGAACCGGTAGCCGACTGGTGCATGTCAGCATCAGACCCATCCAACTCGTCTTTGCAGATGCTGCCGCAACAATGGGACCAGCTGGACATGTTGCAAACAGATGACAACGCCAACGATCGCTTGCGGCTGGACACGTGCCGCATATTCGATAGCGAATACACGCTGCCCCCAACGTCATTCGAAGATGCAACGCCGCTGGCATTGCCGTGCTACCCTCACCAGCAGCACAGCTTTTCGAGCCGAGACGCCGATTTCCAAGAAGAAGAAGATGACGATGATGACGACGACGAAGACGAACGGGAAGGACTGCGGCAACCTTCCATTCTGCCAAGCCACTCCGCACAACGCGCCTCTACACAACGCCCAATCTCACGTCGCGAGCGAAGGCCAGCCATGCCACGGGTGGTCACAGCTCGCTCAAGAGCCAGCTCAAGCTCGAGAGCTGGGGCAAAGTCAAACAAGTGCGACGAATGCGGCAGCGTGTTTACGAGCAACGAGCACCTGGTGAGACATCAGGGCAGCGTGCATCAGCATGCTGCAGAATATCAATGCGTCGTGGCTCAGGTCTTAGGGGAAGAGTACTGTGCCTTCGAAAAACAGACGACTCGAAACGGACAGCAGATCAAGACGCCAAAGAACTTCGTGGGCCGGATGGACAACATGAACTCACATCTGAAAACTCACATCTGGCGCCCTCGCGCGCGGAATGCCAAGGTTACGCTCCCAGCTCTTCTGGCTCTGATTGACCACGAGGACTGCAGCTGGGACGCAACGACCCGATACAAGGCCAAAAAGTCGCTCTTGGACGTGATCGAAAAGCTGCAAAAGAAGAAAGAGCGAGGTACACTGAGGCGAGAAGACATCCTCGAGTTCGGCCAAGCCAGAAGGGTTCCCCACAAATACTTTCCGCCAGACAGATACGAGTACGTCAATGGACACCCAGTAGGCAGAACTTGGGGCTCTGACGGCACAGTTCTGGGTAACCGGAATCCGATCTGTGGATGTCCCGACGCCACCGCCGAGAACCCTAATCGGCGTCGTACAATCCAAAGTAGGCCTGCTCAACCATATTGGTGACAGGAGGTTTGATGATGAAATCCAAGCCTCCAGTCATATTTGACTTTGCCATGGCAACAGCATCAAAATTCCTTATTTTCTTCAGCCACCAGAGTTGACTTCTGCTTTCGAGATGACAGTCTCTGTTCCACCTTCAGAGCCAGTTCAAAAGGAAGAGGAAAAGAAAATCGGTTGTATGCGATGGGGTTCTCTGGGCACAGACGGGTTTTCAAGTAGCTGTTCCCTGCAGCCATTGCATGTTGCCATTGTAGCTGCGCATTAAAGATAGAGCAGCGCTTGGCGTACGGTTTTGCCATCAGAGCAAGCATGGATTTTCGAGAGTCGGGTGTGTTGTGGTGCGATTCTACAACCGATTCGTGCTACCCAATGATCGGTTGCAATGTAGTTTTAATCATTTGATGATAGAATCCGTCTTCATTGCCGTGCTTGGTCGCGTTTGTCGTCCATACGACTCAAAAAGTCCATTTTGCCAAGATGAGAACTTTTTGCTCTACCGGCTTCATCGAGTTCGTCTGAAATTCCCTCTTTATCCACATGCGTAGCCCAGTCAAGCTTGGACTTTTGCAGTGTGTTCAACTTAGGGCCTTTGACGTCGGAACTTTCGGGATCATCAAACATGGATTTCTTTTTTTTCATCGGGCGGCGTAGATTACCAGTTCCTTGAGGTTTCCCAGGAATTTCTTGCATTGGCACCGAAGGCTTTCCTGCTTGGGCGTTGATTTGTTGCTCTCTCAGATATAGCTTCGCCTCTGCCGATGAGGCTGTCACCACGCGAATTTCCTCCTTGGTCTCCCCAGCGAACTCGTATCTGCGCCGTATGGTGATGGTCGGCTCACCAGTAATATCTTGAGGAGCCTGGTCGCCGGAGGATTTTGGCATAGCACTATCGGGCGTAGGCGTAGGCGTGGGCACTGCGCTCGGACTGGGTTTTGGAGGGACACCCTCTGCGACGGGCTTTTTAGACATCTGCGCCCAGATGGCATCTATGTCCGCTGTGGGTTTTGATGTCCTCAGGGCCTTTTTCTCCGAAGCCTCAGCTCTTCTTTGGGCCCGCGTCTTAACGAGGCCTCCTTCACCCACAACATCGTTGGCGTCTTCATCCACCCCTCTTTTCCTTTTCTTGCGCCCAGCAGTCGATATGGTGCCTTCATCCCCAGAGTTTCGCAAGTCTTGTTCTGTTACTTCATCCTCGCTGTTCTGCTCAACCTCGTCCGGATTGAAGTCGTCATCCGATGCGGAATTGTAAGTCTCATCGTCCAGAATCTGATCATCCTGGGTGGTTGCCATTATGCCAAGGACGTGTAGAGATGGTATTGCGAGAAAAATGGTTCAAGGATCAACTTGTACGATTCACGAACGTGCCTTCTTTTCTCGAAAGCCTTGACTTGACTAGAGGCATATTACTCGGGTGCACTAGCATCCAACCATCGTTGCAGGTACTCACTATGCGTGGGGAACCTGCAGGGTAGGGTATGTTTCGTGGAACCAAGGTCCACCTCATTGCCCCTCCTAGGATGTGTATCTTTGCCTGAATATACTAAAAATTGTTTGTGTGGAGAGCAGTTGGCAGGCTTGCAAGGCCGTTTCTCCAGAAGAATCAGCCGGACGATATTGAATAAGTCAAAAAGGGGTGAGCCCCTCGTATCTCGTGCTTGTAGCAACTCAAGCCAGAGATGCCATCGACCTTGAAGCTTGCGTCCGCGCAATCCCGCACATTGTCAAGCACACCGGAAACTCTCGGAAGCCTTGAAAGGATCACTAGGGAGGCAAAAGCAGCTCATGTAGATCTCATACTTTTCCCGGAAGCTTTTCTAGGGGGATACCCGAGAAGCTGTGACTTCGGGGCGCGGATCGGCCAGCGAGAGCCTCACGGCCGCGAGCAGTACCTGCAGTACTCTCGAACTGCTGTAGATCTCGGAGACACGCCTGATGGAGCCGGCGACGCTTGGATTGAGAAAAAGCTACCTGTAGCCAGAGAGAGACAGCATCGAGGAGATGGGACTCGCGAGGAGCTTGAAAGGATAGCTTCTGAAACGGGCGTCTCCATTGTGACCGGGTTGGTGGAGAAAGCTGGGGGCACGCTGTACTGTAGCGTGGTCTATGTCTGTCCACGACTGGGCATGCTGGGCAAGCGACGAAAGGTAATGCCCACTGGTGCAGAAAGGATCGTGTGGGGTCAAGGCAGCCCGAGCACCTTGAAAGCGGTCACTACAACGATAAGAGGAGTCAAGCTGACTTTAGCGGCTGCTATCTGCTGGGAGAATTACATGCCACTTCTGAGACAGAGTTTATATTGCCAAAACGTCAATCTGTACCTGGCGCCCACAGCAGACGCTCGGCCCACTTGGCCGGCGCTGATGCAAACGGCAGCTTTGGAAGGACGCGCATTTGTTCTATCAGCAAACCAATGCGTCACGAAGAAGAACCTTCCCTGGTGGATTCGAGAAGGCAGCAGTCTCACACGGACTTCGAATATCACAGATCAAGGCCGGGGAGCCATTCAACGAGTTGCCCAAACAGCAGACCAGGTCAAATTCAAGTATCAAGGAGGACAACGGCGAATGTCCCGAACCGAGGACGGACACGAAATAAGATGGCCACCCAAATCGGACGGCATAGCCCATCGCGCATCCGACTCGACGACGGAGACCTTGACTGAAAAGCCAGGAGCTAGCTCATTCGAGTCATCTGCGGTAGATGAATCGGCTGTCGTGCCATCGGACGTTCATCAAAGGCCGCACGAAGTTGTCTTGCCGAAAATTCCTGTATTAACGGCCACTGAACAGAAGAAGGAGGCCGATGACGATGAAGTCGTCTGCCGTGGAGGTAGCTGCATTGTCTCGCCATCTGGCGAAATCCTGGCAGGGCCCTTGTATGATGTCGAGGACGGAGGTTTGCTCATCGTGGAAGCGGACTTCGAGGACTGTGAAAGGGGTCGCCTTGATCTGGACGTGGCGGGATCATATTCGCGAAACGATTCGTTCAAACTCTCAGTGCAGGGGCTCGACCTAAACCCACCACCCTAAGACAGGAGGCACTTCGAGTTCGTTAGCTGTGTTCGAAAAATGGAACGCAAACACAAGCTATCACGACTTGGGAATTCTCAGCCCCGCACCAAGTCTCTTTTAGCCTAGTTCTCTTTCGCTTGCTTTAGGCAGGAACGACGGTGGGGCTTGTGGAGGGGCAACTTCTTTGTTTGCATTGGCGGGAGAGCCCCACGACGTCACTGGGTTTCCTGACACAAAACGTAATTGCATCTCAACTTTTCAGCATCATCAATTTTAGAACTGTGTTACTAGCTGAATCGCTACGAACCCGAAGGTCATCAGAGATTTTGCTACAAGACCACGCAACCAAACCCCCGAGAATCTTGCCCACCACAACCATGTCTGTGTCGCAAGCAATCCCCACCACCACCTCCGTGGTCGAGTCTGCCCTGATCCCCGCCCACCTGTCCCAGGTCTGGCACCTCGTCAAGCTGCGCTCCTTCCACGACTTCTGGAGCGTGCTGGCCTCGGCCGAGGGCCTGGACGAGCAGTCGTCGCGCGAGACGGAGGTGGTGCGCTGGACGTTCAAGGACGGGACGGTGCAGGAGGTGAAGCTGGAGGAGAGCTCGGTAGGGAACTTCTTACACTGACTGAGGGTGCGCGGCTGAGATGGCTGACTGTTTCCTAACTAATCAGTCGCTGAACCACTACCTGACCTACTCGATCATCTCGTCCACCCCATCGCTGTCCTACACGTCGCAGATCAGCACAATCCGGCTGTGGGAGGTGACGTCTGGGCAGCACGCGGGCGGCACGTTTGTTCAGTGGAGCGCCAACTTCTCGGGCGACGCCAATGCTGGTGAGTATCTTACGTTTTTTCTTCCTTTTTGTTTATAGCATAAGCTGATGCGAAGGGCCTTCTCCTCCAAACCAGGCGTGATCGAGGACGCTAAATTCAAGCGCCGCGAGGGCCTGGCAGACCTAGCAAAGGCCGTAGCCGGCAAGGGCAGCGGCAAGAATGTCTAATTCTAGAATCCTTTCCCCCCCATATCCAGAATAAAAGGAGATGAGAGTAATGAGCCCGCCGGTTCCGGGACAGGGGCAAATATATAATTCTGCAGCAGCCCACCCGCGAAGAGACGGTGCATGCGAAAGGCGATCTGGTCGGCGATGGGTGCCTGGCCAGTCTGCCACTCGCTTTGAAGGCCGAACGCACTGGACCAAACTTCCGATAGGGAATTGGCGGGCTTCGTCAGCTGAACAGAGCATACGGCTCTACTGGTCTTGATAGTGCTCTAATAGACATCGTTTGCTGCCCCCTCCAACTTGTTTCTTCGCTTTGCGCCGCGTTAGCAGCAGAGAGCCGGCGGCCTGCTCACGCCAGCCGGCCTGCTCTGCTCAGCGCTGCGGCGGCGGCGCGCCGTGGTCGTGCTTCTGGCGCTTGGCCGGCGGCGGCGCTCCAACCACTCTGTTGACGCCGCCGCCGCCGCCGCCGCCCGTGTTCTCGTCGCCGTCGCCGTCGTCGTCCAGCTCGACGATCAGCGGCCGCTTGGCCGGCCCGGCCCGGCCGATCGCAAAGGCGTGCAGCGTCGCGGGCGCGTCGACGGCCTCGGCCGCTCCCAGGTCGCAGGCGGAAGCATGGCGGTCGCTGCCTAGGAAGCCGTCAGGGGCCGACGGCTCGTTGCTCGCAGGTTGCTGGAGGGGGGCCGCCAGGGCTGAGCGTCAACGCGCGGCGTTCCTCGACCTCCGGCATTGCAGCGACGTCATGTGCGTAGCTCGGCTGGGTGAGGTCAATCACGCCGTTGGGTTTGCCGCCGTACTTGTAGCTGAGCTTCTTGCCCTTGATCATGCGCTCGAGGTCGCCGAGGTTGGCGAACAAGTTTGTCTCGCCCATGCCCCTGGTCATCATCTGCCGCTTGCGGCTGCTCTGTGCGTTGTCGCACTTGGCTTTGGTCATCGCGTAGCACAGCGTGTCCTCGTACGGTTTCTCGATCTCCCTGTCCAGCTCTGCGTCCGGATGTGGCGGGTATCTGGGCCACGCGGCACCGAGGGTCTTGCGTTTAGCGTTGATGATGAAGCTCTGCGCGAGGTTTGCCTCTTCGGTCTTTGCGAGCGATGCCGCGAACGTCCCTCGCGGCTCTTGGTTCAGAATCCTGTCATCTACGCGCACATCTAGGTCGCGCGCGATGGCCGCGAAGTCGCAGAACCTTTCGATGCAGTACAGATGGGCGTAGCCGGCGTTATGGAAAGGGTCACGCGAGTCACGGCTCAGCGACCACTGATCGTCGAACGTGACTCGCAAGTGTCCGACGTTGATACGATACGCGAAACTCGCGCCCGGGCATTCGGTGAAGCGGCACTTCGATCCGTGCTGCGTCGGGTACCGGCGAGCAGAGTCAGCCGGGCACTTCTGAATCCAGATCGTGACTCGGGACGGGTTGTTGTACAGGAAATCAGTGATCTCGGCCGCGCTCATGTTCATTTGCTTGAGCTCGCCCCAAGTGTTGTACGAGAAAGTATTGCCCGTTTCCTCGCTAACCCACTGTCCGCCGGTGGGGTGCTGTGTCGCGATGTACCCACCGTCGAAGCCGGAATCGTAATTGTTGATTTTGCCTGTTCGACTCGACCTGCCGACTATCCTTGAATTCGTGCGAATCCATTCTTTGCCGGCACCTTTAACAGGCTTTTCGGGCTGGCATCCTAAGTCGTTTGCCGTGACATCAGACTTCCAGCCCTCAAGCATATCGCAAGATGCCGTGAATTTTGGGAGCGACGTCCAAGTGCCTTTCCCGACTGCCTGCCCTACATTCAGCGATTGACTGGGTCGGGCCATCACAAACGTCTGCGTAAGAGGACTGACAGTTGCAGGTGCAAGGTGTGACTCGTCTACAGGGTCAAAAGTCTGCTTGTTTGCATCCACTTCCTGGATTGGGAGTTCCGTGAGAGGAATTGGACTGGGATAATGGCTGAAAGGATCTATGAACTGTGGCGCATAGACTGTCTGCGTATTCTCTCCGACGGCCCAATCCTGCATTGCCCAGTTCGGTTGCGGGAGGTAGTCTGGTGGATCCTGGGAAACATATCGAGGAACACAGTCTTGTTGCTGCTGCTGCAACAACCCAGCCGTTGAATCAGAAAGGCCAAGCCAGTCGTACTGCGAGCTGGGGTCAATACCATCTGTGGATGCTAGTTCTAGGGGATGCCAATGCGTCGCAGCATCGCTCGAGTCGGTGACGTTGGAGTCCGCGTTGATATCGAAAATGCTGGACTCGTAAGCCAGGCAGTCCTTCAAGAAAGCCTCTTCATCGGCTTCGGCTGCACTTTCACGCTTCATGCCTTGTAAGAGCCCTCCATTTACGCTATTTTCCAGCTTTGAGTGATTAGGCTCAGTCGGAAACTGTGCAAAGTCGAAATTGCTCAAGTTAGATGTCGGAGAGAAGTACGGCGGTTCGGGTTCTCTCTCGATGGTCGATCTGCGTTCTTGCAGAGGCTCGTTAGCATATAGCTGCCCATAACTCAGCGCCGGATCATCGGGCCAAAGGATGCCCAGGTCATCAGCGCTGAACCTTCTATTAGGGGAGAAAGATAACGACGTACGCGCTGGGCCCATTCTTGCTGAAGGTGACGCATTCTGCGAAAGCCCAAGAGGCTCGCCTCGCGCCCCGGTCAGAAATCCGTCAAAGATAGATGATACAGGGTTGGCCGTCTCAACTATCGACCGACTCATTGGTCTGTCCAATTCTGTCGATGGCGAAGTTCTGACAATAGAAAGGCTGCAGAGTCGCGATGTCACAATTTGTAGGGTCGACAGCCGAGTGAGCGGGTTTTGTGAAAAGTAGGAAACGCTGTCCAGCAGATCGCTTCTATGCAAAGATGGTGCCGCCAAGGCCTATTTGTTGATTACGTGACTGGTGTAGGACAGGTCCCAATTCACACTCGAGTAGTGTGGGAACATGTAGGCATCAAGAAAAAGCGCTGTTCAAATCGTATTGAGATTGTGGCGTGGCGTAGGCCATCCTCGTTCTCTTATGGATTGCTCTTGTGCAAACCAAACAAAGGTCTAGAGAAGGTGAAAAGGGGACGGGGTTGTGCCAGGAACAGCAGGCACACACAGTGTGCGCGAACATTTCCGCAGGATGAGAGTCCGTCGCAAACTAGATGCTTATGCAGCCTGCAGGAGTATGGAGGTCAGAGATGGCCGTGGTAGCATGGTAAGAAGAATGTAATGGGAAAGAGGCACGTGTCAGAAGGTCTCCAAGCAATTTCTCATCCAGGAAGATTTCAGAACAGGTCTGTGAATGTTGCAAAGGTCTCATCATTATGACGGCGTGGGGGGGCGAATGGTGACGCTTACCTGCGTAGGTTCAGGCTGATCGAAGAAAATGCTCGTGTTAATGTGAGCCCTTTAACGCGGTTACGTAGACAAGTGCATTGAAGATCTTTTGTTTGGAAGATCAAGTCCTGGAATTTCGGCCTCGCGATTGCTTCTCTACCAGACTGGCGGCGTTCTCGATAGCGTCGACGTTCAAACGGCCTGCAGGCAATGAAGCAGCAGAAGCAGCGTTTGTGGGCCCGCTGAGTCCATCGCCAGTGGTTGGATCCGCTCCAGGAAGCGCATGCACCACGCGTCGACGTACAGCTTCCTCGAGATATTCTCGCCTCTCATTTTCAGCAAAAGTACCAGAGCGGGCTGGCGCATTCGAGGCAGACGGAGAAGCGAGGTGTGCGCGTAAGACAGCCAGCAAGTTTTGAAGTTCTGGCACAGCGTTCACGATCGACTTTGAGTGGGATGTGAGTGAGGTCCGATCCTTTGTGTCTTGTGCCAAAAGAAAGGAGAGCGAGCCTTTGTCTCGGGTGCTTAAAAGCGGCCGCAGATTCGCCAGCAGTCTTTCGTTGCGCTTCCTCTCTGTTTCCAAAGCCACATTCAGCCGTCTCGCTTCGGTGTATTGGGAGCGCAGGTGGAGGAGGGATTTGGGGGTTGGCGCAGCCAAGTCAGTGGCCGGAAAGTCAAGCCCACGGTAATGTGGCAGCTGAATCCAGCGTTCCAGCGGAGGTCTGACTGCCATCGTATTTCTGAGCATGTAGATTTCGAGATAGTCGAAATTCTTGTCGACGCTGGCCTGAAGTAGAGTTTCAAGCTTGTGGACGCCGTTCTCAATTTCCACTTTGGCAGGGGCCCGTCCTTCAGAGTCGATGCGATCAGCGAAGCCCAAGCTTGACGGTGGTGCACCGATGAGACCCTCCTCGATGGCGTCAACGGCACGATAGGTGAGCTCGTTGATGGTGTTGATGATATCGTCCAGAAAGCTCTAGGAGAATACGTGATCAGCGGTTATTCTGGTAGCATCCAACGGTTGGCATCTGTCGATGTACCAGAGGGGTGTAGCAAAACAACTCTGTGAGCAGTGGAGACACGGCCGTGTTGCTGGGCGAGGCAGACATGGCGCACGCGTCAATGGTGAAACAGTCAAGCGTAGAGCTGTCACTGGAACCGTGCTTCACGCGAAGCACGCGAGCTGGCCGGCCTGTTGCGATCGAAGCATGGATATCGATGACAAGACGAAAGAATCAACGGCGGGGAGAGAGACGCGTTGGGCGCAAATTCGGGGAAGGTGGACAAAAAGCCAATAAAATATGTGGGCACGAGGCGTGCGGTTAAGCCCTAAGGGCTGGGGGGGTCCGGGGCCCGCTGGTAGCACAACTCTAGGGTGTTTTGGCACCAGGAAGGACGTAGGTCCGCTCAAGCGCCTCGACCCATATGCACTATATACCGTGCATTCAATAGGCACTGTCACTGTATCCATCAAGATGACCTCGATCGGCAACCTGCGCTTTCCTGGGGCTGGCTGGCGCTACCTTTGAAAAACAGGCCGCTAGTCTCATCGACCCGCACGGATTCGCAGAAAAAGGCGCTTTTGGGGGCTCGCCCAGCCCTTTTCCGTCTCTCCTCCTTGCTTGGTCACTCGCTACTCCGTTTCGTCGTCTTCCATAACAGCTTCATGTCCCGCCGTGTCACAGTTTGCAAAGTCCGGCTTCCAAACTTCGATGCCTCCTTGACCTAACAACTCGCGCAGAGCCATGGTCGCGTATTGACTGGAACCAAGCTGGAACTTCAAAGTGACGGCAAGCTTGTCGTTCGGCTCGGTGTCCAGAGTGAGCGGTTTCTTGTCCGGCTTCAAGAGGTCCAGATCCGTGTGAATCAGCTGCTCTTCCATGGAGTGGTAAGGCCTGATTTCGAAGCTGACGTCTTGCAGAGAGCGCGCCATTAGCTTCCTGTAATCACCGCTCAGGCTGATCGACTTCCACGAACGGCGCATCCTGTAGGGATCGATACCGCCGCCTTGCGTGCTATGCATAAACTCCCTGTACGCGTCGCCGATAATGTTGCTCGGGTAAAATACGTCGAAGCCAGGCAGTGGCAGGACGACGTCGAAGATGGTATATTCGCCGGACGCCGCATCTTGAGCGCTCAGATGGCGCGCACGTAGGAACTCTGCCTCCTGGACGCGGTCACTCACACCTGGTGCGAAGATTGGCTCGCCGTCTTCGTCGACCTCTGGTGCCGCCTGTCCGACTTTCTTCTCGGTGAGAACAAGATCGCCCTCGACCACCTTGTCACCAAACGCTTCCCAGCGTCGGCTGGCCATGTGATTCCACACGAGTGACTGATAAGCATGCACGAACATCAACCGGAGATTTTCGGAGATCTTGCCCAACGCGCCGCCGAAGTCCCTATTGCTGTTTTTGGGGTCGCCTAGATGTTCGATCACGCGACATTCCGCGGTGAATCGGCGGGGTAGGATTTTTAGCGCTTCAGTTCGGTCGTGGGTATCATACCACACCTTGATGCCTTCTTCTCTCAACTGGTCCAAGGCAGAGTTGGATCTTGTCGATGCGCCGGAGCAAGACAAGATTAGTTTCACCGCGCCTTCATAGTCGCCCTGCAGCATTTTGATCCCAACCTCATGCGTGCCGACCTCAAAGGAGCCAAAGCGTTGCAGACCGTAGTAGTTGATGAAGCCCCGGGTTTTGAATGCGTCCACCGTCTCGCTCACCACCCCACTCCCAAGCTGCTGGCGCTCCGCCAAGTGCAAGCCTGGTTTATCCGACGGGCCAAAGTGACATTCACGAAGTGTGATGCGGAACTCGTTCCCGCAGTGGCGTTTTCCGAGCTTCATCGGAGTCTGGCTGTATGCGAAGTCGCCAACAGCCCAATCCCTTGGTTCCTTGTTGGCTTGTTCCATCTGCTCGCGCGTGACGCGGTAGACGCACGCACGCTGAACGGTCGCCGCACGCTTGTCCTTGGTTCCGCTGAAAGTAAACCGGTTGTGGCCGATACGGAGCCGCGACGCGAGCACTGACAAGATGTGCATGGTATCGTAGTTCTCCTTGTACAGGGTAAATTGTAAATACTGTCCGCCAAGTTCGTTAAACATCTTTCCACGCATCCTTGGGCCTCTATCAGCTGCTCTTCTGTTGTTTCTTACCGCTGGCGGAGACGCCGTAATCTCTATCACACCACCTGATTTGCCCAGGGTGCGAGATGTTAGGGTGTCCTTCGAAACCTTGCGGAGGAAATTGTGTGCTCGCTCTCTGAGGTCCTTCTCGTTGATGGGATCGGAAAATATCCTGCAGGTCTTGACCTTCTTATGCCCAGGCTCCTTGGCAGCTAATTCGATAAGCTTCACAATATTTGTAGCTACGGTGTCACCGAAGACGGTGATTAATGTCTGGCAATCGGAGCGGCTGACCTGCAGCGACGAAGTGGTTAGACGCAGTGCTTCAATGCGGATATAGTTTGAGGGCGTGCGGCAACATACATCAACATCGAAATCCGTTTTCTCATAACGTGTGCCCTCGACTGGCGGCGGACTTGGCTGTTTGACGGACGGTCTGCTAATATCCTGCAGATGTAAAACGGTGCCATCGGACATGATCTCATTGACGCAGAAGTCTTTGTATCTCTGTTTGAGAATGCCACGCCATGGCGTGCCTGAACGCACAAGGTGGATGATGCCGACTCGTCGCTCGCTCGCCGCAGCTTCATTCTGTGCAGAACTGTTCTGCGCCGGTTCCTTTTGTTGTTCGGAATCTAGTCCAGGCTCGACCTCTATTCCACACTCAGCCTCTAATCCACGCTCGGCCTCTGGTCCACGCTCGGCCTCAGGCTCGAGCCGGGCTCTTTTCTGAGGAGGTTCGGCGTCGTCGGTAGGGGTTGAACTCTCTTCCCGTGGGTGGGACATTTTTTTTGGGGTTGAAAGAAGCAAAAGAAGCACGGAGGAGGTAATGGTTGTGCAGCAGAATGGTGCACCGTAGTGTTCTATTATTAAAATAAGATCTGTATAAACAGAGAAAAAAAGAGCCCAGGTATTTTTACTAAGAATGTCCGTGATCTCATTGAGCTCTCCTGGACGCGTGCCCCGCGACGTCACGTGAGACGCGACAATTCTATAACTCGCGCTTATGTATCTGAGTACCATTAGCATTCATCAATAACACTGCTCGTCAGAATAGGAAGCTCATTGTTCGATCGCCTTCAACGCCTCCTATTCAAAATCTCATCAGAGCCACTTCCACATCACCTCCCTCGGGCGCATCTGGCCTCGCCGGAAGAATTGGTCTTCGCCTTTGTCCTTGTCAACCGGCCTGACGAATTGGCCATTGGGATCGAATATCATGTCTGGGTGAGCTTGGAGGAGAAAGCGACCATTCACTGTTTCTTCATCATACTCGAGAAGCTTGAACCCTAACTTTGCGTACAGCCCCTGACCGACGACTGAAGCTTTTAGACCTATGGGCAAGTCATCTTTGCGTGCTTGTTCCATTCCCCAATTCATCAGGAAAGTGCCAACGCCCTGCCTCTGCAGCGCGGGGTGAGCGATCAAGCTTCTTAGATACCAGTACCCGTTGTCATTTAGAACAGTAAAGGTAGGCTTGGTATTTTGAATAGCGACGGCGAGCATGCGGGCTTCCGGTGTCGTGCTTTGATCCAATTTGAGCGAATTGATGTATTTGGTGCTCACCCAATGAGCGAAGCGTTCGAACGAATCCCACAGCGAAGTCCTTGGAGGGCATGGAGACTCGTTCTTGTGGCCTTCGACTTTGCCGCGGCGTTCCCAGACTGCGTACCCTATGATATTGGATCCCGAGCGTGCAACGTGTTCTTGGATGACTTTGCTGTCTGATGAGTCTGCAATACAGATGAAGGTTATGCTGTTGGGCTGGAAGATCCGCGCATAAAGTCGATGGGCGACCGCACAGCGATAAGAGTACGGGTAATCGTGTCTCAGGGGGTTGCTCACGTGTATGAAATTGTCGTCCTCGAAACCCGCTATATACAAATCGACGACGGCAGGGAGATCCCGGCGGGTGAGCTGGGCGAGATGCATTGTGTAGAAATGGATGCTACCTGTCAGGGGCCCTGTGCTGTCTATCTTGTCAGCAAGCAGTGTACTACTTGGACGGCGTGATGGGTGGAAGCCGCCCGCTGATGATATGTTTGGTTGCGCAGGCTCCAAGAATGTCCAAAGTTCCCCTGCGACAACAGTGAAATTATATAGGATATCAATGTTAATGAAAGTGAAGATCTGAACTATTATTTATTGTTTGTATTTGATATACGAGCGTTAATGCTGAGTCATCTCCAAGTCCGGCGTCGGCTTTCGGAGCATTGCGTGTACTGATGGTTATAGAAAAGCGCCATTGAGTACGCAGGAATTGTTGATATTATACATTTAGTGCTTTCCAAATTAGAACGCGATTTTAGCATTTCCTAAAAGAGCTTGAACCCGCCAGGCACGGCCTTCTGGAAGAACCCACTGGGGTCGTACTGCTGCGCTGCTCGCCGCAGCGACGCCAGGTTTTCCTCCCCATATCCACTCAAAGGGTCCTGGTCCTGATGCGCGTAATTCAGGTACTTGAATTTATTGAAAACGCCGCGAGCTTTGGAGGCCTCCTCGACATCTGCCACGAATTTGGCGGTCTCTTTGTACATTACCTCATCATCGGCCTTGTCGCTCCACGTCACCGCGAGAGAGCACATGATCACCGGCGGCTGATCTGAGAGACCCAGATAATTGTCACCCCATCCGTCAACGCCTCTCCTTGTGATTGAGGGCGGTAACAGCTGCAGATGCATAGCCCACAGAAGTCCAGGCACTGTAGAGATGCGTGGAATCGTCTCGTTGAAAAGTTGAAATGCTTTGTTGAGCGTATGTAGATCTGGCGTGAATGATGTGGTCGAAAAGTACTGCTGCTTTTCGCCATCATACATGCCGCCTTGCTCCCGCACCGCGTCGGTCAGATTTGTAATGCGAGCACTGGTGAACAACTTTGGAATTTCCGAGAACGCTTGGAAAACCGGAGGATCTGCCTCTGGTTTTGTGTAGACCAGCGAGTTGATTGCGGCGGTACCGGTCGAACTGAAGCCAAACGCCGTGATGACGGATGCAAAATCGTCGTACGGTTCGCGCGATGCCAAGTCGTAGAAGGCTTGTAGCTGCTGGGGGGCTGTTGAAAGTTCGTGGTAGTGCTGACCATACCAGATGTCGCCTTGCTCGAAGGACACAAGCTTGAATGAAGTGACAACTCCAAAGTTATTCGAGCCTCCCTTGAGCGCGCGCCACAGTTGAGGATTTTGATCTTTGGATGCAGTTACAATTTCGCCGTTGGCCAGCACAACTTCATAGCTGATCACATTATCGCACACGAAGCCTTTCCTTGGCGAGTAGAAGGAGATACCGCCGCCGATGATCAGGCCGCCAACCGAAGGACCTTGGGCGCGTCCTCCGGGAACGGCAAGCTCGTGCGCATCGAGCGTTTGGTAGACATCGACCCATCGCAACCCAGGACCAAGCGCTACCGATTTGCGGTCCGCCGCGATGTCGATATGCTTGATTTCGACGAGATCCAGCACTACACCCGAGGCGATATTAGAAGACCCTGGCCAGGTCATGTGTCCTCCACTTTTAATCGCGAGCTGGACGTCTGCTCGCTGGCTCGTGGAATTGTACAAATCCCACATGATCTTCATAGCACGTGACACTTCCTCGGCGGACTGTGGCCGCACAATACAAGCTGGCGTGATGTCTCTTTGGGTGTTCGAAAAGTATTTGTTCAGATGCGGCGCGAATGCCCCATTTTCACCGAGCACGTTTACTCTTTCATACAGATCGCTGGTCAAGAGCGCCTCGCAGACGACATGATTGCTGCGCACGCGCTGTTGTGGTGCCAAGTACTGATAAGCAATTGCGAGACACAAAGCCAGGAGAGTTGTAAATGACAATGTTTTGGCGGACGACATGCTGAATTGTCCTGGGCACCACAGCAAAATTGCTGTATTGCAAAATCTCTGAACCTCGACGAATTTTGATTTGGTGAGTCTTGATTACTGTACGAAGACTGGCTAATACACGTCCGACCACCAGCTTTTTAAGTGACCATGGGTATTTCAGGAGGCCTGAGTGCGGGAAAATTCATCCCTTCGCTTCCTCTTTGGTTTCCTTTTTGGCCAAGAGCCCAGGATGCATGCCGCGACGCGCGGCGGAGTGTCCGGCCTCACGGGGCGGTGTGTATCAAATTAGATATGATGGCTACCGGAATCGCAACAACAAGTTGGTGTGGCCCGAGCGTTCGTATTCAAGAAATGTTGTTAGATCACCATAATGGTAGCTACAAGAAACACTATTATTACGTCGTATCGCTGTAGAGAAAGGTAAAGTAACGGCTTTTCCAACTCTCTCGTCCAGCTGGCTCGAATCGATTACGGAGATTAGTGATACGGATGAATCCTCGAGTTTTCCGGCAAACGGAAGGATGCAGGGTGATGTAATTTTTGATTCGAGTTGTACGTGCAGGAAAGGAGTTCCTTCGAAACATATGTTAGAAGTTTCGAACTTTGTATTCGAACGAGTTCCGCATGAACCTATCTGCATGCCATAATGACCGAGTTAGGAAAAGAACTCTTCATTGGGCAGGTGTATACAGAATTATACAATCATGTTTGCGAGACAGTAATCTCCACATATACTTCCACATGTATGTAAACAGTAACGTAGTGGTTCATCCATCCCGTCTCGAGGTCCCGCCGGTCACATCCATTGCCTTCATACTACGGCAGCAGCACTGACACTCAGGGGCCATTTCTGGCAACCTGCCTTGATTGAAAGCGAGCCGGCCAATGCTGCGATGTGGATGCTGGCAACACTCCTCTTCAGTATACAGCCAAATAAGCCAATAAACCGCTGACTCGCGAAACTTCTGGAATTGTCAGAGGTGAGACGGATGTGAGTCACAGTGGCTGAGCATCGTTGCAATATGGGATGGAAAGGCATGGAAGCCGTTGATCTGCATGGATCGTAACATAAATTGAACGGATGATACCTCGCTGTAGCAGCTGAAATGGCTGTAGCAAGCCAAACACCAGCTAATTAGGTTGCTGAGCACATTACATATTTGAACCACGTGCCGAATTGATCATTACCACAATGGCCCGACGACGATCAACCTCCAAAGGGCCGGACCAGCCAGCAAAGAGCCCAGACCCCAAGCTCTCGGCCTTGCACAAAGCGGTCTCCCTCGGCGATGTGAAGCAAGTCCAGAGCGTGCTTGATAGCGATCCAACCCTTCTGAACGCCAAAGATGCCCACGGCAAAACCTCGCTGTACTATGCTGCGTCAGCTGGCCACGCAGATATTGTATCTGCCCTGCTTAAGAACGAGGCCATTCAGCCCGATGCTGCGGACAACAACAAATGCACTCCGCTTTACCGGGCTGCGAAGAACGGTCATGCGGGCGTCGTCGAATCGCTGTTGAAAACCGGCAAGGTCGATCTAAACGCGACTGACAGCGCCGGCAATACGCCGTTGCACGCTGCTGCCAGGACGGGGCATATCAAGGTCGTTGGCCTGCTGCTGGAGCTCGGAGGACAAGCACTTGATGTCGCTGCAACTGATACCACGTACGGAGACACGGCGCTGCACCGAGCCTCTGCCCACGGCCACACGGACATCGTCCGCTTGCTGCTTGACACTGGCAGGGTCAATGCAGGCGCCAGCGCCTTCGACGGCCTAACGCCACTGCACGCCGCGGCCGAGTTCGGCCACCTCGAGGCCGTCAAGCTGCTGCTCGAGCGCGGCCACGCCGACCCAGACGCGCGCGACCGCGAGGGCGAGTCAGCCCTGCACGCAGCCGCGTCGCGTAACCAGGCGGCGGTGCTCCGGCTCCTGCTGGCGACGGGCCGGGCAGACGTGAACGCGCGCAACGAGGCCATGGAGACGCCGCTGTTGTGCGCGGCGGACGAGGGATGCGCCGAGGCGGCGGCGGTGCTGTTGGGCGCGAGCGGGGTGGAGCGTGAGGCGGCGAACGCGGCGGGCAAGACGGCGGCGGAGGTGGCGCGGGAGAAGGGGCATGTGGGCGTGGTCGAAGCGCTGAGCAAGTGAGAGCGGGGCAGCGCAGACAAACGACAGGGAAATACGACAGCACACGCATGATGAGGTGTTGGGTTGCACTATTGGGCGTCTCATGCGCACAGCATTCGCCAAGTCAAGTGTCTCCGGAGACGTCGCAAAGGGGATGGCGAAAGAGAGGAAGACCAAGCACGAAAGACGTCGATTCGTTGGGCGTAGAGCAAACAAGACGACGCAAAAGAGTCGGTGACACGATTTCCCATTGAACACGAAGTACCGACAATGCTTTTGCTCTTAGATGCCTTTCCCGCCGTCAATCTCAAGATTGATGCCCGTGATGAACTTGCCCTCGTCGCAGGCCAGAAACAAGGCGGCATTGGCCACGTCCACAGGCTCGGTCAGGCGCCCCAGCGGCACGGCTGCGGTGAAGTTCTTGACATTCTCCTCGGTGAAAGGCACGCCTACGAAGCTCTCAAACAAGCCGGTGCCACTCAACAGCGGAGCCAGCGAGTTGACGCGGATCTGATCAGGCCCGTACTCGGCCGCAAGGCCCTTTGTGGCGTTGGTCACGGCGCCTTTGCTGCTATTGTACCAGACCAGGCCAGGCCTGGGCCTCACGCTACCGATGGAGGAGATGGCGACGATGGCTCCGCCGACAGGGTCTTTGTTTTGACGCATGGCAGGAATGACGGCCCTGACGGACAGGAAAATGGAACGCACGTTGATGTCAAAGCAGCGCTGGAACTCTTCTTCGCTCACGTCCAGCGTTTTCTTATTCTTGTAGCTCCAGCCAGCGTTATTGATCAAAATATCGAGCTTCCCGAAGCGGGCGACTGTGGTGGAGACGGCGGCCTGCCAGTCGGCCTCTTTAGTGACATCCATGCGCTGAACGACAAACGAGCCGTCTGCCATGCCAGCAGCGGTTTCGTGAGCGCCTTCCTCGTTCAGGTCACCGATCAGAAGCCGGCATCCTTCTTGGGCGAAGCGTTTGGCAATGGCGCGACCAAATCCCGATGCGCCGCCTGAAGGAAGTAGCAGGGTTCGTCAGAGGGCGCTCTTGATCCTCCACTGGAAAGTAAAAAGGTTTGAAGAGACAAAGAGAGATCGAATACGTACCTGTGATGATGGCGACTCTGCCCTCGAGTCTGTTGCCGATCGGCTGGCTGTTCTGTACCGACATTCTCGCGACTTTCTGTGAGATTAGTGCGACCCGACGCTTGATCTCGCTCGAATGCCCGGCTTCCTGTTTCACACGAGGAGAATTTTTTCGATCTCGTGATTCCTCAAAATCTTCGTTTTGTCAGGTGGCTTCCTTGAACATTGAATCTCGACTGCTTCTGCTGGCGACATGACGTATGTGGGGTATTGCGCTGGTCCATGTGAACCTGGATGGCATTGAGGGGTAACTATTACCCGCAGGTAATAATGCCGCGAGTCACGCTGCTGAACCTAACAAAGGGCTGCAGTTGTCTCGGTTAATAAATCAAATGCAAAAACCAAAACAAGTAAGAAGTCATGGCAAGCGATCGAGTTTGGGTAGCGGAATCGGTCATATTCATCCATAACTGCGTGATGCGTCCAACCCAACATGCGCCCATTCACCTACATTGATCACCAGTATTCGCACAACATCAAGCCAACACGATCCTTCCACTTCTGTACCCAAACTGCAACGAAAAGACGGTAGCCGCATGCGATCGGAAAGCTTGTCGGCTGTACCATGTCCTGACAAATTCTGCATCGGCCAAGGCCTTGAGTTCTTCCAGAAGCTCCTTCCATACGCAGACAGACCTCGATTTAACCGTCAATACTCCAACACGGCACGTTACTCGACCATATGTTTGGGCGGGAAGAGAGACACAAAGCTAATAGCACCAGAGTCCTCGGAATTCTTGTACGGCACGTTCGAGGCCGTATTTCTTTTGCTTACTACAAGCCCATCAGCACAGCATCCTATCAGGCAGTGCATCTTACGAATCCTGCATCGGACCGCAATGGTCCATATGCAGGTGATGATAATAATGCAAGTCAACGGCCCGGAAATTGTCTGCTTTAGCAGGGGACGGATCGGACTCCTCCAAAGGTATCATGCGAAAAGAGAAAGCGCGTCGCGTCTCCAATGCGGAAGGTCCGAAAGAGCCTTAAATCACAGGCCAGACAGAATTTTGTGGGGTCTACCAATCAGAGGCGCCAATGGCCTTTCTCTAAGCGTCAGATGGCCAGTCGCACGAGATCTGAACCAGCCAACGGGGCAGGGATGTCAGGCCGTTAACGCCAGCCGCGGCTTCCGTTGGCTATTACCTCTCTATTTCCTGCAGGGCTGACACTACCGCCTCCTGATCGGATCCACCTTCTCCCTGACTCCAAAACCCATCGCCACTATGGGCTCGCACTCCCTGCGATCGCTCGCGCTGCCGCTATTGCGAGTTTCGCTTGCCATGGCCCATCCTCTCAAGCCTCTTCCGTTACACACCCTCTTTCAGACCCTACGCGTAGGAGGATCTGCCGCCGTATGCCGAATGAGTGGCTGACAAGGCGTGCCGTCATTTGCTCGTTTCAACGGTTAAACTCGCCGCCACGTTCGTCAGGTCGTGCCCTGAGACCAGTGTTACCTAGTCTTGCATCGTGATTCTCCGGTCATGCAACTCTGCCTTGGCCACACAAGCACCTGCATCGCTCGTGCATCACCCCACTCGAGTCACATAGTCCTGGCAGCTGATGGCTGTTTACTCATTATTGAAATCGTCCGTAACGGTTGCGCGTCAGTGATCACGCAACGAAATGTCCTCAAGCCTTTTAGCCCTCCAAAATCATTGCTATATCAACCCCAGCAGATAACCACTTTGGACATGAGACAATAAAACTCAAAAAGGGCCATGTTGTGAGCCATTCTGAAACTTCCCTATTCGCTCAAACCGCCTTGGACTGGTCCACGAAGTATCTTGTGTGCTATCCCAATCTTCCATTGACGCCTCCCTTTTGAGGCAGGTAATAAACTTTTAATAGGGCAAACATCTCCCGCTGCGAAGTAAAGCCAAAATCTTTTTCGACGTCCATTTTCGTTAACATTTACTTCTTCCACGATCACACACTTTTTTTTCTTTGCATCTGAGCAATCGTCTTGCTCTGCTATTCAAATACCTTCTGTTTTTCCTTCTTTGTCCTCCTTTACATCACCATCCTTCCAGAGCATCGCGCTTGGTTTCACTACAGACGTTAGCGCTGCACACACGCTCTGTCTGAGCACTGAACAGCCGCCAGGTCGGCCACTTTCACTGAAGACACACGCCACACGCTCTCTCTTTCACACGCACACGAACACAAACTTACAAGCATACTTTTTGATTACCACTAAGACTTCGTGCAAGATTTCTTATCCACCATACAAAGGCAGCGCCTCTTGACAACCTGTTCAGTCCACGGTAGACAACCTTTGTTATCTTCGCCACTACAGCAGGATCCTGTATTCCCAGAATGGGTTTCTTCAACTTGTTCCTCGTCGTCGCTTTGCGACTTTTGGTATTCCTACCATTCGTCAATGCCGTTCCTTACCCTCAGACCGTCACCTCACCAATGCCGTCCTATGTTCCTGCTAGCAACGGCTCCTACTCCAACGGAACCTACTCCAACTTCACTGCCAGCCCCGACACCTCTTCTGGTTGGTGGTTTGCCAACATCGAACGTCAAGGAACCGTCCCATTTGGAGGCTCTTCTGGCTACACTATCTTCCGCAATGTAATGTCCTACGGTGCCAAAGGTGACGGTGTCACTGATGATACTGCTGCCATCAACAACGCCATTTCTTCTGGCAGTCGTTGCGGCCAGGGCTGCGACTCCTCCACCACTTCTCCAGCTATTGTCTACTTCCCTCCCGGAACCTACCTGGTGTCTTCTCCTATCATTCAGTATTATTTCACTCAGCTGGTCGGTGATGCCAACAACCCACCAACCATCCGCGCCTCTTCCGGCTTTTCCGGTATTGCTGTCTTCGACAGTGACCCATACGAAGCCGGCGGCGCCAACTGGTACACCAACCAGAACAACTTCTATCGCCAGATCCGCAACTTCGTCATCGACCTTACTCAGCAGCCAGCCAGCACTGGCACTGGAATCCACTGGCAGGTAGCTCAAGCCACTTCCCTGCAAAACATCGTCTTCAACATGATCGAAGGCAGCAGCAGCAGCCAGCAAGGTATCTTCATGGACAACGGTTCTGGAGGCTTTATGGAAGATCTTACCTTCAACGGCGGCAAATACGGTGCTTTCTTTGGCAATCAACAGTTCACTTCCCGGAACATGACTTTCAACAACGTCCAGACTGCCATTTACGTCAACTGGGACTGGGTTTGGTCTTTTAAGTCTCTCAAAATCAACAACTGTGGTGTTGGTATTGACATGTCTGAAGGAAATGGCAACTCCGACGTTGGTTCCGTTATTGTTACGGATTCCAGCTTCTCCAACACACCCATCGGAATCAAGACCAACTTCCAGGAATCCGGCAACTCTTGGGGTAATGGTACTTTGATTATTGAAAACTCCCAGTTCAGTGGTGCTGCTGTCGAAGGAACCAGCGGCAACGTCATCCTCAACGGCGGTTCTGTCTCGTCCTTTGTCCAAGGCAACTCGTACACCGGAACTTCCGGTTCCAGAGTCCAAGGCACTTCCACCCAGCCGTCCATTCCCGGCGCTCTCACCTCTGGCGGCAAGGTCTTCGAATCCAGCAAGCCCCAGTACCAGAACTATCCAGCTTCCAGCTTCGTCTCCGTCAAGAGCGCTGGTGCCAAGGGTGATGGTTCCACTGACGATACCCAGGCCATTCAGAACGCTGTCAACAGCGTCAAGAGCGGCGAGATCCTCTACTTCGACCATGGTGCCTACATTATCTCCTCTACCATCACCTTCCCAGCCAACATGATCATCGTTGGCGAGATCTGGCCCATGATCATGGCCAAGGGCAGTGCTTTCTCCAACGCCAACAACCCCACTCCTATGTGGCAGATCGGCACTTCTGGCGAGACCGGCTCCGTCCAGATGCAAGATCTCGTCTGGCAGACCGTTGGCCCTCAGCCAGGAGCCGTTTTGGTTGAATGGCAATCCGGTGCTTCCAGCCAGGGCGCCAATGCTATTTGGGACTGCCATTTCCGCATCGGTGGATCCGCAGGCACTGATCTCCAGGGCAGCACTTGCGCTGCCGATGCCAACCAGAGCTCTCCAAACACCGCCTGCGTTGGTGCTCACACTCTGCTCTACCTGACATCCTCGTCTTCCGTCTACGTGGAGAACTTGTGGGCTTGGGTCGCTGACCACGAGTTGGATCAATCCAACCACGTCCAAACCTCAATCTACAACGGTCGCGGTATCTTGATCGAGTCGACCTCTGCCACCTGGCTCTACGGTACTGCAGCGGAGCACTCTACGCTGTACAACTACAACATCAATGGTGCCAAGAACGTCTACATGACCATCATCCAGAGCGAGACCCCCTACTACCAGCCCAACCCGGCGGTGCCAAGCCCATGGACCCTGTCCTCGTCGTTCGGCGACCCGACCTACCCGTCCGGAGACACGAGCGCCTGGGCTCTGTGGATCGACAACGCGTCCGACATCTTCGTCTACGGCGCGGGGCTCTACAGCTTCTTCAGCAACTACGGCCAGGGCTGTCTGAACACGGATTCGTGCCAGAGCGAGATCGTCGGGATCAACAACAGCAATAACGTGTACTTGGAGGCGTTCAACACCATTGCGTCGACCAACATGATTATGTACAACGGCGTGAACCAGATGACGGCGGAAAACAACAAGAACTGGTTCACTGAGACGGTCGCCCAGTGGGTGATTTGATTCGATTTGCTTTTCACTTCTGGAGAGGACATCTGCTGTCGCGCGCCTTTCTCTTCTTGTTTTCCCAGAGATCCCTGCAGCGCCTTCGATGTGGCGAACGCCCAGCCATCTACAGACATCTCTTTCGTCTTTTTCCTATTAGAAGATCTTTCCGAAAGCTGCGCACACCCGCGCAGTTGCCCACTTGGCCCGCCTCACACACTTTGGTGGTGACGGCGGCCGGGCGGGCAGATAGCACGAGAATTTATTGACGAGCACGCTTCCACGGTCGGACCCAGTCCGCCCTCTTACATTACCTTTTTGCTTTTTTGTGTGTGACTGTCGTGTGCTGCGCGAGTGCTGCCGCCTGCCCACAGCAAAGCGTCTCCATCTCTATGTTATTTTTAAAACAACCAAAAAAAGGCCGCAAGCAAGATTTTTCATCAAGTATTGGTTTCTGTGTGTAGGTGTTGTACTCAATATGCAGCTGCTGCGGCGGCGGCGGCGGTCCTGAACGACCGCTCTCCAAGCCACGGGCAGCACGGCCTGACGCCAGATGCGCCGCCTTCCCCCTTCCTCTTGACCAGAGGCACCTTGAACCCTTGTCCCTTGCCGTGACCGCAGACTCGCACCAATCCCCGCGCTCTCAGGCCAGAGCTACTTGGCGAGGGCGGCGATCGCCGCAGACAGCGCCACGATCTTCAGCTTCTTGCTGCTGCCGCCCTTGCCGCTCCAGAACTCGTCATCCCAGAACCTGAAGCAGCCGCGCAGGTCGCGGGGCGCGCCCTCGAGCACGACGGTGGCGGGCGGCACGCTGGGCCGGTCCTGCTCGCTGGCTGCGAGGATGGCGTAGTCCTGGGCGAACAGCAAGGCGCTGGCGAACAGCTGGGCGTGCGTTGGCGAGGAGCCGCGAGGGATGCTGGAGGCCACGGGTTAGCTGTATGGTCGTACACTAGGAGACAACCAAAGGGAAGAAAGACAAAGAGGTAACTCACATATACAACTCGAACCAGGCATCGATCACGTAGACCCCGCCCGGCTGCATGTCCGACTGCGCGCACGGCGCGATCTCAACCACCTCCGCGCCCTTGTTGCTGCTCGCTGCATCCTTCGAGGCGTCTACCACTGGCTGCTGAGACCCGCGCCGGGCCATCCACCCTCCGATGGCATTGCCAACGGTTGTGCTGACGGTCTCAACCAACGACCCAGAGTTTGATTTATGTATCTTGAAAAGTCGAACTTCATAGCTCGCACTGTATCGCCCCTTTTCCTTCCAGTGGCCGGCCGAGCGAGGGATCGAACGTTGCATCGTCGAGCCCGCCTTGCTCAGCGATGGAAAAATCCCTAGGAAAGCATCAGTCTCCGATCCTTCATCCAGCTCCTCGATACCGGCGGATTCGGAGAACAAGTCCATCGCAATCAGCCGAGCGCATCCGACTTCTTCGGCTGGACAGCCTACTCCCTTCCAAATGAAAACCTTCGATGAGTTCGAAGCAGAGCCCGGTCGTCGTGGAGGGTTTGCCTGGCGTACGGGACTTGCTGGTCCCTTGGAAGTGTCGGCTCGCGAGCGGATGATGTACACGAACCCGGAGTAGAACGATGAAAGCGCGAAAGGAACTTGGTCGAATGCGATATGTCCTTGATGTTTCCGTCCACACAGCACAAACGAGTCGCCGACAGCAAGCCCCGCGCTTTTCAAGGTGACAAGCACGCCCCCGAGCGCTTGGAAAAAATTTGCGTGTTCTTTGCCTTGTCTGAATACCAACAACGCAGACCCCGAATCTTTTGCAGCCTTTTGCGCATGTCCTTGGATCTGTTCCATCCCGCGAACTTCACGTCCGACCCACAGGTACGTTTCAACGACTCGAGATCCCTTCTGGCTATCGAACACATGCGTGCAAAAGTATGCGCAATCCGAGTACAAAACATGCTCCTGGTCCTGTGCCAAAGTCGTCTTCGATCCATCTGTTTTGATTTCCACGATCGACTTTCGATATGTCTTGATTGTTTTGTGTCCTTGGTTCTTTGAACTATGCAGCAATGCTGGTATGTCGACGGCGATAGGTTCTCCAACGACACGGGGCATCTCCTCGAAGAAATCTGTAAGTCTCTGTGCAGGGTCTTGGGCAGTTGACGTCGTAGATGTCTGCGACGAGGTACTAACAGCCCGCTCAGACGTTGCGGCTTGGAGATCGGATGAGGTCTTCACAGAAGGCTTCGACGAAGGCTCGACGGCTAGAAGGGAACTTTGACTGCGTGAAGATGTAAGTCTCTTATCACGAGCAATGTCAGAAGTAGGTTTTGCACCTGTAGGGGTTGTCGGACCTTGTTGCGCCGTTGCATCGTCTCGAATCAAGCCGGCCTCTTTCATTGCAACCTCCTCGTCTTTCGCATTCGGAAGCTTAATAGGTTCTCTCACGGATGCACTCTTGGGGCTATCTTCTCTCCCCCAAGCCGCGAGCCTGTTCTTAACAGACGTCCCGGGTCTGGAATCGCCTTCCTTGATAGAGGATCCAAATCTGTTGCTCTGCTCCACAGCCGGTCTCGAGTTTGAGTTGACTGGCGAAGGAGACGAGCTTCTACCATCGCTCACTTTGTCGAACGCTGGTCCTTGGGTCGGTTTATTTACATTTGTTCGCATTATCGAAGCTTGAGGTAGGCCTGCCGCGGTTTCCCCAAGCGCTGAGACACGACTTCTCAAGTCAGGGGAGGGCTTTGCGGTTCCTTCACTGAATTTTGGCCGAGTCTCGATTTCAGCCTTCGACGCCGGCTCGTTACTGACTACCGGTTTCCCTATGGTTTGGCGCATGATTGCTGCCTGTGACAGACCAATGGTGCGAGCTTGAGGCAGATTCCCAGTTAGTCCTGGGCTTGTGCCGCTCGTCGAAGGTTGAGCGGTTTGATCACTTGGGGCATTCTTCGTATTAAGATGCGCCTTTCCTGAATTAGAAGGCCCAACAACATCAGCAGGAGACTCATTGGCTGTTTTGGTGGCAAACTCGTCGACTCCAGTTTCCAAGTTATTCTCTGGGCCTTTTGCTGAGCTCTCGGCAGCTTTTGGTGGCCGACGTTTGGGCCCCCTGGCTCTTCCCTTGGTGATGTGCTCGAGCGGTTTCCCAGGCTTGGTGTCTGAGGAGGAGGTCGAAGCCGCAGCTCTTCCAAGCATAGGTGTCGCTGCATCATCATTGAAGGTCGACGCTGTCTTTGAAGTTGGAGGCGCTGTCTGTGGGCCCCGCGCAATCAGATTTGCAAGCGCAGGATTACGATCAGTAAGCCTGGAGCCAACCTTGGCTGTAGAAGGTGTTGTTGTAGGGGGTTTGAGAGATGACGGCGCAACAGGACTTGGTCGGATCGACGCCATGCTTTCACTTGCGCTTGCAGCAACATCGCCTTTCGCTGTAGGTTTCGTACCAGAAACAGAGGTCACCTGGCCTAGATTCTGTCGCTTGACCAGTGCTTCAGGAGTCGGTTTTGTTGATGGAGTCGGTTTCGCCGTCGTTACAGTCTTCGCTTCGGCTGCCTCTTCTGTGGCTTTTTCCTTCATATCCTGCCTCTTGGAGATAATCGCTTCCTTAAACTCGTCCTTGATCTGGGACTTCTGCGGCCCACCGGTAATATTCAAGCCTGCCTTGCCTTGCCTGATATTTTGACCGAACGTATCAGGTGCAACATACTTTTCGGTGGTTGTTCTTTTGAGCTTCCCAAAGGCGTTGAGAAATTCGGGACCATCTGCCTGGGACTTGTCTGGCTTGACCGCGCTTGGTTTCAGTGAGGCGCGGAAATCTTTCTTTGGCGGGGTCTCGGGCTTAGGCTTCTCGGCTGAGACAGTGGAACGACTTCGCGGTTCGGTTAACGTATTAGTGGGTGGAGAAGTCGCTGTGATCGCGGCCGAGGCCGAAGTCACTTTGCCATCCTGAGCATTGTTGGGTTTGTTGGGTGGTAAAGGAGGTTTGCCAGAGGCGGCCGCCACGTCAGGTTCTGGGGATTGGCGTAGTTCCTGCAGCAAGCTGGCCTCGGCCTTTGTGTCGTCACGGCTCATTCGTTCTTGTTTAGCTTTGTTCAGCTGCGTCATCCATTCTGGCGTGTTGGAGGACAACGAAGGTTTGGGTTTAGGGGGATCCGTCTTCTTGATCGCGCTCTCAATCCAGGATGTCTTGGCAGGACTCCAGCGTTTCGAGGGAGAAGGGTGCGAGGGGACGTCTTCCGAAGCCCTTCGCGATGGTGTTGCAGCGACGAAGTCTGTCGTGTCGTTGTTATCATCCGAAGGTGGCGGTAGGGTCGCGTCACCTGTCTGCGTGAGCGTCCTACCTCTCATTGGGCCCGACTGGCTGTTCCGGTCAGCCTGTATGGTCCAACGCTTCATGCTTTCTGTACGTCTGAGCATTGCGCTATTCACGAAGGACCCAGCGCCTTTGGTAGGCGAAACAGGTCTTTCGAACCTCTCCGGCGAACGAGGGCCGGGACCCATGCTCATGATTGCAGCTCTTACACCCTGCAGATCGCTTGTAGAAGTTTCCAAGTTTTCCGTGTCGATGGTGGTCTGTGTATCTGGGCGCTGAAGATGGTTGCTGCCAGTGGACGCTGTCGCCTGTAAGCTTTGTTGCGAAACCGTATTAGTGACTGATGTTTCAACTGGGTCACTGGATGTATTTCTCGACATGCCAGGCAGCTGGCGTCTTCCTCGTGAACTACCCGGCCCCGACGAAGCGGTATTGTCCGCATCCTTGTTGTATGCAGCAGAGCCGATGCCACGATCGGCAGTCTGCTTGAAGTATGTAGGATCTTTCGAGCCAAGCATTTTCGCGATTTCGTCTCTGGATGGTGGTCCATCCTTGGAAACTGGCCGCTGCGATGGCAAAGAGCGATCTGCTACCATTGAGATCGGTCTAGCGAGCGAAGGATCAGTTGTGCGCTTTTGCCACGGTGGAGCGGTACGTGAGAGAGGGTTCTTTGTGGGAGGGGTGGAGGAAGGGCTTTCGAGACGAGAAGACTTGGTCGGACTGGGACTCTGGCCGGAAGGCTTGGAAGGAGGCGCCGTGTGTTTCTCCGGAGAGATTGACTTGGCACGCTCGTGGCGGCGTGCCATGCGTTGTTTCTTGTCCTCAAGCAGCTGCTCCTCGTATTGTCTTGATTTCTCGTCATTTTGGGAGTCGTCCAACTCTTCACCCATGTCCTTGATCCGACGGAGGAAGTCCGAGACGTCTTCGGAGCCGTCATGACGCGCCGAAGAAGCCATCTTGACTTTTTGGCAAATGTTGGGCAAGGAAATATTAGTTCGAGGAGGGTGGGCTCGACGCGTGGGAACAAGTTTACGATGGCAGCCCGACCTTGAGAGATACTAGCCGGATTTGGGCATTCCGTACTGGCCTCCGAGGTGATACAGGTACCTGGCAAGGAAAAAACCCCCAATGCCTAATAATACCTTTTCAAGTGCAGCAATCAAGCAAGCAGAGCAACTTGTAAGATGTTCACACAAGCCTTTGTATTCTTCTGGGAAAGAAATCCTTGCTTCCGCGTTGCCAATTTGAAATGGCTCTGATGATGGATATGATTTCCATACATCCCTTAACAGATTATGTGGAATCATAGCACTGGCTTCTACAGGCTCTGGTGGCCCAGAAGTAGAGGTGGATGGATTGCTGACTCGTCACTTAATGCACTCAAGATTAGTGGCAGCCAGCATATTGCTCGGTTCAAAGTAATCGATTCTGAACTAATGCAACGATTCACGATCCAGATTAAGTGATGGGAAACGAGCTCCGTAGGTAGACAGCAAGGCGCTGCGCAAGCAATTTGCAAATTTCGATGCATCATTCTTAGCGAAAGCTTTGAACGTTTGCCAGTACTCGAGGACAAAAACTGCCTAGCGAGCCGCAAGGTCATAGTTGCGATCGTGCCCAGACGGTGCCGCCATCGAGTGGAATCACCGACGCGTTTACATGGTTAGAGGCCCTACTAGCCAAGTACACGACCGCACCTGCAATGTCTTCGGCCCCTCCAAGTCGGCGATTGGGCGTGTTCTTGGCGTGATTCGCGGCGCCACCGCTCATCTCAATCAGACCATTCGCCATTTTCGAGGGAAAGAAACCAGGGGCGATGGAGTTGCACAAGACGTGGCGTCCACTTTTTTTTTTCAATCGCCAATTAGATTCCCGGTGTCTCAAAAGATGCGAAATGGGAGAGTACGTACCCTAAATCGACGGCCATATGCCTCATGAGATGAATGACGGCCGATTTCGAGGCTGTGTACGAAGGGGTCGACTGCGCTCCAGTGCTACCAATTCCAATTCCAGCGATCGACCCTGTCGCAATGACCTTGGACGGGCTCTCTTGAGTAGCTTTCGCGGTGAGGAGGGGGATGAATCTAGCGGGACAGTCAGTTCATGCACCCGAGCACCACGACAGGCTTTTTATGTTTCACTTTTGCACGAGGAAGAAGACTCCCTTGACGTTCAGATCCATCACCTTGCTGAAGCTGATGTCCGTATGTTGCTCGAGCTCCGCACCCCAAGTTGCCCCCGCATTCGCAAAAAGGATATCGACATGGTCCGTTGTCTTGTTAACTTCGGCGACGAAGCGTTCAATGTCCTTGACACTCGAGACGTTGGCAGGGATGGAGATGGCTTCCGCGCCTTGCCGCTTGCCGGGCAGTTTGTTGAGCTGTTTGATCGCCTCCTCGCAAGCATCGGCCTTTCGGCTAGTGATGTAGACTTTCGAGCAGCCTGCTTGCATGAGAGCAGAGGCGGCGTGCAGTCCCAGACCTGTTCGCGAACTGAGTTCAGCAGCTGTCGTATTGATTTTCGCTTCATTTCCCGCCGTGTTTTCTCTCTCTTCATCTATCACTGCGTACCTCGTGACCCGCCAGTAACCACAGCGACTTTGCCCTCCAAGCTGAACAAGGAGGGGAAATCGTTGATTTTGACGTCCTGCTCGGCCATTGTCGATGAAAGAAGGGGATCGAAGCTGCTGGGGTGCAGTGTTCGAGAGATACCCAAAACAATAGCAGTTGCGGTCGCTTCGGTGGAACAACGTCATTCGACCTCGGCATCCGCGACCTTTTTACCGATGCGACAAACAAGGCTTTACCCGGTCGGAGGGGATAGCTACCTCAATGCAAGCGGTCATCGATTATCCTGCTTTCAGAACAAGCTTATTTGGCGTCATTTCGGTCTCGCGTTCAGACAGAAGACTGATGATGTTGAGCAACTCGTGAACGTTCGAATCCGAGAATCCAGCAGAGCCTTTACAGTCACACGTTAGTAAAATGAAAGCGTGGAATACTTCAGACACACGGCTCCAAATAGCCTTCAAGGCAAGATTATAGGTAGGGGGTTAATCATACCTGGCGAACAGTAAAAATGTTGCTCCAGTTGGTTTCCCCCCATATCGTCGATCGATAGAGGGTACTCACGCCCAGCACCACACGAAGGTCTGGAGCTCTGCTGAGCTAGGAGAGAAGCGCGCGACTCTTCTTAGGCTCCTACCAATCGAATTGCCTTAGTCAATCTTGTCCTCCCACTCTCGCGCTTGTTGCAAAAGAGATTGGAGACCTCGCCGGGGTATTTCCGGCAGGATCTCTGAGATTATCAGTCGGAGCCTTTTGGGCGAGGGAGCGAGGTCCTCGGACGGACTGCCGCTTGCCGATATCTTGCGTTTGGAGTCGTCTGGTTCCTGACGTTTCTCCGAAGCGCTCAATATCATGGAAGGTCCCTCAGTATCGAGATGACCCGAGTTGTCGCCATCAGAATCCGCCTTTGAGGGATCGACGTGGCTGGGGCTTTCAGCCTCCGTGGAGGCATTACTTCTCCGTGCCTCGTCCTCTGAGGCTTCATCTTCCGATGACGACTCCCTGGAATCATCCGTCTGAGAATCCTTGGCTGAACCGTCCGAGGACCCATGCTCTTGATCCGCAGAATGCTCAGACTGAGGCTCAGAGTCCTGTTCCAACGACTCGACATGGAGCTTAGGGTCCGGCTTGTCGGCGCCGTCGGACGCGGGTCTGTCTGACTGATCCCTATTTGCCACCTCAAATAGGTCTCTATCAGACAGAGCGCCCGCGTCGGAATTGGAAAGCGACGGCGCTTCTTCAGCTGAAACCCATTCTCCCGTCTCGTCGTTGAAATGAATATACCGACTTCGTGTGTAATTGACCAGCCAAAGAAGGTCCTTCTTTCGCCACTGTAGGTCTGGCCCATCCTCGAGCTGGCATACCCTAATCTCGAGCTCGTCAAGCATCTGGGCAAGCCCAGACCAATCCTTACTCTTGCGAAGGGGTTCCAGCCGAGAATGGGCCACCCTACATCGCTGGCTAAAGAAGTCGGCAGCAAAGACACACCTGTCGTGGGAAGTCTTACTTTCGATCCTTGCAAGCTCTTGGACCGCGTGCCCCCACACGTCAGATCCACGAGCAAGCAGGACGTCCAAGACTCCCGCGACAGGCATAGTCTTGCCATCTTCTTTTGGCAGTTTTGCACGAACGTCGGTGGAAACTACCCCGGCAAGGTCCCCAAACTCCAGCAAGATACTAGTCGAAAGGTCGTCCACATGGGGAGTCCATTCAAGCGTCCTGGATCCCATTGTCCCGACCGGCTTTCGACGTAGTATTTGAGAGAGTGATGGACAAGAAAGATACTGAATTGAACTTGTCAACGGAAGGCAATTCGATTGGAGCTCCAATAAAATATGGTATTAATATCATTAATATTGTTAATGCTGGGGAGAAGACAAGGAAAGATTCGAAGAAAAGAGTTATGGAAGAGTTAAATATCCACGAACATGCCTATATCACCAAGGCAGGAACACATTAAAGAGCTCTTGCTTGTAGTAGGACTTTCTATTCCCATGTCAGTACCGTTCTTTCCGCTTGTTTGCTCAATGATGGAAGTTGCGACGATTGCAAGGCTAAGGCAGGTGCGGATGGATTATGGCTCAGGCAATTACATACCTTGTGTGCAGCAAGATGCGCTTTCTGTCTACCTCCTCCAAGCAAGGTAGATATTGTAGTGTGATAACAAGTCATTCTTTCCAAATTCTCTTCCGAAGAGATACCTACCTTAGGTTACCTTGAGGTAGGTACTTCGGTCTATCCAATCGATTTCTCATGGTCATCTTCAGTGCACTCTATTGCATTGACTCTTACTCTACATAGTATCTTGCTTTCTTCCGTATTTAAGCAATTGGCCCAAGTGTTTCCAACTCGCGCAGCTCACAGGCTCTTTCTCCAGTCCATGGACAGGCGGCACTACGTATCGGATGCCTGGGACGGCATTACCTAAACCATCGTCATGATGAAGCTGGGTACTGATGGGATTTCTACCTCAATTTAAGGTTTAGTGTAATGGCGCTAGGCGTATCTGTCAACTAGCACCTACAGGAAAGCTGGCTGTCTGAGCATTTTCAAAATTTGTAATAAATAAGTCCGTATGGGTACTTTCTTTAAAAGTTGATCTCTAAATCTTTGCTCAATATCATTCAAGACCTACTACAATACCTTCCGTACCTGGAGCTGCCATTCTGCAAGCTACAGCGCTCGTTCGAAAGCACTTCACACTGAGGTAACGCTCAGTCGCCTGATATCATACCAATCCCCCTGGCAAATGATCCATTCGTTAGTCTATCTGCCGCTACTGTACACCACCAGCGACACAGCTTAAGAGATTTGATTCAAACCAGTTCATCGGTTCTCCGCTTCCAAATAGGCGTGGGTGTTGCAATTCGGGAACGGCAAAATTTGGAAGAACAAGCATGTCAGATTCTAGGCCTACGACTGGCCTAGGCGCCTTTGAAGTCCTGCCGACCGAAATCATCATGATGATTCTGGGGCATGTGCTTGCGAATTCTTTCCATCATCCGTGGATTCGAGATGATTGCAAATCCCTCAAACAGACCCCTTCGAAAAAAGATTGCCTCTCTGTGCGTCTAACCAGCAGATCTTTCAAGCGCATGATGCGACGTACGATGAAGCTCGGCGGTGTTGTAGTGTTAAAGCTACGCGCAAAGGAAAATCTCGACTCAACAATTGAAGCCGCATTCGAACCTATAGTCACTGCATCCAATAGTCCGATTTTAATGCGCGGTCGCCGCTCGAGAAGTTATCAGTATTTTCGAACATCTGGGTATCATCGATTCGGTTTAGTAAAAATTCACCTCCCCGCCCCGGCCACCGAAGATCCTGGAACCTTCATCGACATATACAAAAGGATGTGCGAAATCAGTTTCGAGCTCACTTGGCTTGTAAGCCGGCAGAGCTCGGCCAAGAGAAACTACGTCCCCATCGCGATCGAACTCTCAACATATAAAGGTCGAACAAGCAGCTGGTCTGTGAAGAACAAGGACGGAAAGAAAGAGATGAAATCATCCGTTGTGCAACCTCGTGACATGACCGGCAAACGCGGGCCTAAAGTTTGGGATCTCCTCTATTTGATCATTCCGGCCCTCTCACCGTGGCGAACCACTTACATAATGGCTGAGCCGCGGATACTTGAAAAGCTCAGGAGATACTGCACGCAGGAAGGGGACAAGCGAATTGATCTATTTTTCTGGCTTAGCTATTTGAACGTCAGCAAATCCAACAATTGCGTACTGGAGATCAAATCCAGCTTCGACTTGCATCTCGAGGAAAGATTCCTCAGGATCATTAGCAGTTCCGTTAAACACATGACCGGAAAGCGCGCCGAATGGCTGCGCAAAGACAAGGAAAGATATCAGTTGAAGAAATGGCTGGACAAAATGTACGAACCCTATCTGCCCGGGCGCAATTGGGAAGCATTCGGCTACGAAAGCGAGGATCCTGACGACATTCAGCTGTTGGTGGATAGACTCAAACGTTAGCTCCAACTTGACGCTCAGGCATCTGTTGCACAGCCAAACAATGATGGGACAACCTCAGTGCGCTTCTTTAAAGCAATGCCGACATACGAGTCAACCCAACCGAAAGATTAAGCACACATTGAGCCGTATCTTTCTCGGCTTCAGCCATCGGCGACTCATATAGGAGCTTTCCTATCATTGAACGCTTTGGCTTTTGTCGCCGTTTCTATCAAGGCTTACTCAAAAGCCCGGCGGCTGAGCCACACATTGGTCGTGGGTACTGTCAATTTTGGACGTTGCGGAGCTACAAAGATACGACAAACATTTGCAAATTTTCCTTGTGTGTTGTTAATTTCAATACCAGTCAGAACCAATGCATGTCAAACAGCTATTAGACAAAGCCTTGCTGACTGCTGCTGCCATACATCCTGCGTCAGTTTCGTAAACGTAAAGGCGTTCTTGCCAGACTGCCAGGTATTCAGATTTGCACTGTTCGAGAGCGGCGTTGTGCGATGCTTTGCTCCAAGTATCTTCGCAACAATTTCGTGCATCAGATGGGGACGTGACTTTGAGATGATTTGACTGAACAATCCGGTGATTACAAACAGTCTACGGAGAGGTCTCGTGATGCTCAGGGGTTCTGTGATAAAGGAGGATCTATGGCTACGTAATCGCTAACGTCTGCTACGTTACAGGCTAGCGCCAATTCGGGCAAGTGCGGAGGATAGCAGATCGGCGTCGCGCCCGCACACCTGATCCGCCAAAAGTCCCCCCCCTTTCTCTTCTCTCCATACCAATCACCCCTCAATCCAACCCTTGCGCGGGACGGCTGAATGACGATCCTGCACCAATGCTGGCGATCTATTGTCGGCGCAAGAGGCAGCGCGGCCAAAAGTCGATGAGGAAAATTAAGGCAACAGAAAATGGGATGCGCAGTCGCAAGCTTCTTGCAGAGATAGAGCTGCAGCCCCTAAAAAAGCCGCAGCCACGCAGCTATGAGGGTATACGCATGACTCGGCTGCAGCTGGCTACTAGTGTAGCTAAGCGCTTGGTAATGGCTGCGGATAATTTTATGCGTTTGCGGGTGCACTCAGGTTGAGCAGTTTTCAACTCGGGAACCAACCGCGATGAGCGATTCTGATATCAACTGTCACTATTGTTATTCTTATCTATGTTGCCTTTGCTATAGTTCGAGACCTGAATACCGGAGCATTGGTGTCACTACTTGAATCTTTTACTATATTTGATAGTCAGACTTTGCTTCGCGTGCGAATTGCGCCTTTCGTTAAAGAGGCCTTTGGCACGACGACGTAGAGATCGCTTGTGCTGCCAAGCATTTGTTGCACACAGCGATTGGATGGGCTGTCAAGAGTGCTTTGAGCCGTTCACGAGGAAAGCGTAAGATGCCGTCACGAGCTCCTGACATGCAGCTAGCTTACCTCCTATATGCCTCATGCTAATCGACGCAGCTAGCGTCTGGCCGCACAGCGCCGCCCGTGATTAGAGCTCAGTAATAATGCCTTAACTCTGATCAAGCATGCAAAGAATTTATCAATTATTGATTCGAAAGCATTACTGCTATTTCATTCAAGACTATCCAAACTTCGCTCGTCGTAAACACACACTTGCTCGAGCTTATCGATTGCAGTAGAGGTTAGGGTCGAAAACACCCAGGGCTGCCTCAGGCCGAAGCAGAGCAAAAAAAGCCGCCGTCCGCCGCCATCGCCGCTACCGCCAAAACCCTTAGTGGTGAAGAATCCCGCCCGTGGCCCCTGTTCACTCACCCGTTGGTAACCACGCCCTCTCTCCTCTCTCTACCTCTCTCTTTTCCCCCCTCCCCATTGCTTTCCTTTGAGCATTTCTCGTCTCAACGCTTCGTGAATCAGCGTGTCGACGTATTTCCCCCACGTCGACATTCTCTCATGGACTTGTAATACTTCTTTCTAGTTTATGGTGCTTTGCTGGAGGATCCCTTGGGCATTTACACGGTTTTCAGCTGCTTCATCCAACCAGGATCATCACCTCGCTCTTCACCACGCACGCCCACCACGCGTCCCCCGGTTTTTTTCGATCCGCCACTTCACACGAGCAATCCACCTTCAATTGGGTACCACACAACGACTGCAAAGCCTTCCTTCACTTCGCAACCTCTCTATTTTCGCCTTGCTGTCGATCAACGAGGCCCTTGTCTTACTAGTAGACTTTTATCAGCATATAAGACACAACCCTTTTCTTTGTTCAAATTGCAAAAAGAGTGCGTTGTCCATCATTCCCGGATCACCGCTTGTTTGGGTATGATGCCGAATCTCCCTTCGCTTCACCCGGGGCCCTCAATTCCGCGGTTACATGTGCTAACTTTGGTATCAACAGGTTTTGTCACTGGCGATCGGCCACTCCGCTTTACCAGAAAGATCGATTCCACCTGACAGAAATCCTCTTCCGGTAGTTTCGACCACAGGACTCTTGCCCCTCCGATGGCCGAGGTATTGCAACCTCTACCCCAGAACGCCGCACCTGCTTCTATCCTTCAGCCCCGACCCTCCTCCTCTGAGGCGTTTTCATCCAGGCCCTCAAATAGCTATCAGACAGCGCATCATCACCCCGTCCGCTCTAACCAGATGAACAGACACAACCCCCAAAACCCCGGGGCTTCCGGCTATCGGGGAACTTCCACTGCCCCCACTTATGCATTCAAAGCCACACCTAATCTAAATAATTCGACAAACCAGGTTGGTCGGCAGAACCAGCAATCACCTCACAGATATGCGGGTCCACATGAGGACAGGAATGCTGGAAATAGACAGAATCTCCCTGGCCCCAAGCCCGTCACGGCTCAGCCTGCCCTGTCACTCTCCTCAAGCGGCCTGACATGGTCCCAGCAACTCTTCTCTTCAAAAGATGATTCATCATCAGTTTCGACACTCGAAAAACCTTCATATCCGACATCATTCACACGACGAGGCTCTGGGGCAAGTGAAGATTCAGGCCTGGATCCGCAGCTCAGATCTTCACAACCTGCTCGTTATCAACGACCTCAGAGACGGCCCGAACCGAACGGCCAGCTTCCAGAACGGACTGCAGAGAGCATGCAACCACCGTCCAGCGCCCCTGGCAATTTGAATGCCGCTCCGAAGATGGGACAGTTTCAGTACATTCCACACTTCGCCAAAACTACTGCAGTCTCTGACACTGGCGAAAGTTCAGCCTCCACAGAGCGGGATGGCATCCATGTCAATGGTGACACTTTGGCGGAGCCGTTACAGCCCTCACTAATGCAAAAAGACTCCTTAGAAGGTCTGGCACACAGCAATGAGCAGACGAACCAAACTACTTCCAGTCAGCAGCAGCAGCCAGCTGCCACAGCAACGTCGTCTATGAATAGGTATAAGAGGAGAAATGTGGGATCGGGAAGCGTGGAGATTCAGCCTGGCAATTCCGATAATCCATCGACGTCCGTTTCTCCCGGCTTGGTCGATCCCCTCGATCACGGTCCGCCGACGCTCCAGAAACCTCATAGACTGGCGGTAAGTCATTTTCAGAACTGCGTGGAGGCTATTGGCCTGGATATTGACGTTTTGAACCAGGGGAACGACGGGAGACCGTCGTCGCAAGGCGCGATACCTCCGCGTGCATTTCCATCTTCAGGTCCTGCTCGAAGTTTCGCCGAAGTTGCGCGACGCACCAACAATCCATCGCCCCTCTCCCGTCCATTGAGTCCCGAAAATGCATCCTCCAAAGCTCATGCCGAGAGTCCTCCCAGCCCCCCGGGCCCGTCGATCGCTCGAGACAGGAATTTTCAAAGCCCGGCCATCGCAGCGATGGCTGCCTTGAACGATAAAGACGCACAGAAGGGCAAGAAATCCAGGTTGAGACGGGCTTTTTCTTTTGGAAGCTCTGCCGAATTACGGCGAGCGACCGAGGGTGCCCCGGATCCTGCTGCAGAACGGGCCAAAGCCAAGCAGGAGCAATTTAGTAATGAGCTGGACGAAGAATCCGAACTTATCGCCAATCAGGTGGCCAGTGGACTGTTCGTATTGTTACCCAAATCTTTGCACGGATGTTCAAGTCGAGAGCTAACAATCATTTCAACAGAGGCAACAATATTTATTCTGGCCAGGCCGGTTTCGTGGGATCGACGGATAACATCTCGATCTCATCCACTGCGTCTTCTGCGTCAATGATGCTGAGGAAGATGGGCAGGGGGATGAAGAAAGGTGGTCGATCGATCAAGGGCCTTTTCCGGCCCAAGTCCGTCATTGGTGTTCCGCCTCCTGATGAGCCGCTGCAGCCGAGCTTGGGGCAGGTCTCGATGGTCACAGCTGAGGCTGAGAGGGAGAAGGTCAACGTCAATCCAGATCCTAGAGATCATGTCGGCGGAGGCACTGGGTTCCCGCGGCTCGAGAAAAACTCGCTTGACAACAACCGATCAGCCTTTGTTGGAGGATTGGAAGCCGGTGGCTTGAGAGACACGAGAAAGGCAATTCTCGGCGGTGAACAAGACCGTCAAGATGTTCTGAACTCTGTTCGCCGCGGAATTCTAAAACGTAAGGGGAATTGTGATCAAGCTTGGCCATCTGATTGTTTGACTGACATCTCTCTTAGGCACAAACACAGCCTCCCCTGTGACTTCCCCTGGCAGCCATGTCGGGGATCCAGCGTTCATGTCTCACGAGAATGGTTCTTTCGAGAGGAACGGCTCGCCGACGCCGAGTAGTGCGAGCAACGACGCTCGCAAAACCGGCCATCGAAGGACGGACTCTAGCGCGTTGGACGGGAAGGAATACTTCGATGTACCTCATCTAACCAGTCCCTCGTCGCGAAGCCTCCCCAACGCCGTTCGAACACCTCCGCGCAACATCTCCTTTAGCCCGCGAATTCAATTCCACGACGTTTGGTCGAGCTCCGAGTACGATCGAAGAGGCGATGTAGCAACGTGTAACAGGTTGACGCCGGTGAGTGCAAACCATATTTCATTTGGTGGGTTCCTTGATATACTGACGAAGGACATTGCACAGATGCTGGCCAGCGCGATCAAAGAGGAACTGAATGCCTTCAAGATGGTGAGTCGACCGATTGTGTATCCTCCTGAGTGGTGTCATTGTCTGTGAGACCCTAAACTAATCTCTTGTTGGTTGGATAGGAGATGGAAGTGCACGAGATGTCGAAACCCCACACCCATTTCTTCTAGGAAGAGAAAGTGCCGACAGACCTGAACGTGGTGGAGGATTAGTACGAACCAACGACCAAAAGGGAATCAGGATTCATTGCTTCGGGTTCAGGGCGTACAATCAATTTGGTCAATCTAGGGAACCGGTCGTTTTCAGCAAAACAGTAAGCATGGGTGGGAGGGGGTTTCAACGGCGGGGCCACTACTGCTTTCACACATTCACAAACACAAAAACTTGTACCTAGGGCAAAAAAAGTCTCCGATCGATCGATTGACTACTATCGTTTGCTCTCTGCTTTGTTTTCTTTTCTTTTTCCTTTGGGTTGTTTTTCCTTGCTTCAAGAAACTCGTGCAAGGCCGCTCGCCGCCTGCGCCCCCGCTTGCCCCCCCCACCCCCGCTCACTTCTTCTTCTTCTCCTTCTTGCCCCCCCGGCCCCCGGCCCCGCCCCCGTCCATCGCGCGGAAGATGTCGTCGAAGGTGACGGGCGTGGCCGGCTCCGCGGCCCGCGGCGCGGGGCCGCTGGCGGCGTTGCTGGCGGCGGCGGCGTTGCCATGCCCGCCGCCGCCGCTGCCGCCGGACGAGCTGGGCCGGCTGCGCGTGGCCGGGTTCTGCCACGCGCCGCTGTAGCCGGCCGTGCGGTAGATCTGGGTGTAGCCGGCCGGGCCTGCTGGCTGCTGCGCGCCGGGCGAGTTCCACGCGGGGCTCCAGCCAGGGGCGGCGGGCCAGGCCATGGGTGGCGGGGAGGCCACGCCGGCTCTGGCCGCGGCAGCAGCGGCCTCCTCCTCCGCCCGAAGATCCGCCAGGCTCCTCGATTGCATCGACAGAGCTGGGACGAAGCCTGGTGGCAGCGGAATCGCCTCTAGGCCCAGACCTAGCACCTCTTGCCGGCGAGAAGGCGACGGAGTCCGAGACGACGCCGGAGGGATGAACGGGCCTGGCAGCGAGGCATGCCGCGAGTGCCCGTGTCTATCAGCAGGATGGCCAAGGGCGGTAGATTGCTGGGGAGAGATGATGGGAGGTGAGACGGCGTTCTGGGGAGCTGGTGGGTAACCTCCAGTGATTGTTCCAGGCAGAGGGATCATGGGCGGCGGGCCAGCGGGCATGGGCGGTTTATGGCTGATGTTCAGGTTCGACACAGTGTCCGACAAGGTCGCAGCGTGGTGCGGTATATGATAACCAGAGGGCGGGAGCGGAGGGGACATAGGCGCCTGCGGAGATTTGCGAGGTATCCATGTACGGGGTTGGTGGAAAGGGTGGGGTTTGAGGCTGTGCGTTTTGGTATGGGTTTGGAAACTCCAGAGCTGGCGTGGACATGGCAGTGTTCATGTTTGAGGGCAGCTCTGCGGCAGACGGGATCCGAGAGCCGGATGGGTCATTACTCTGCGCTTTGGTGTCGTGGGACCAGATGGCCGCTTTCTTCCAGCAATGGCTCCGTCTGTAGACGCCCTCGACGCCATGCTCCACCAAATCACTGGGCAGGCTCACCACACCGCCACCCCCGCTGACACCATACCATGCTCTCTTGCCCATCGTGTTGCTACCGCGGGCTTCGGTGGCCCAGGGTACGCCGCTTCGCGGGGGAACGCACAAAAAGTATTCGACGCCCTGCTGAAATTTCACACCTGGCGCATCGATGACGAGCATCGGCAGCGCCTGTAGGACGGCGTAGAGGAAGATCCACATGCCTGCGCGAAGATTACACATATCGTCGACAGTGGGGTGCGCATGCGCCTTCATGTGCTCAAAGTGGCGCATCGAGTTGAGGAAGGGGCTGGAGCGGACGCGTGCAAGCAGGTCCTGGTTGACGGATGTCTCAAGCAGTCTGTCCACTTCGTCGGACTTCAATTTTCGTGTACGTAAGGGCCGCTTTGTTGACGGGTCTTCTGGAGCGGGTATTGATGCGCGAGGGCCTGTTTCCAAGGTTGGAAGCAAAGGCGTGTCGAAAGGAATTGGAGGCTGAACGGGTGGCGTGGAGCGGTCATACTCGTCAAAGACACGACGGAGCAATCGCTGGATGGGCTCGTCATCCGAAGCATCCTCGGATGCCGGGTATGAGATGGAGGCCGAGCGTGTAGTGAGCGAAGTGCGATCGACGAGGAGGTCGTACAACATGGAAAAGTCTCGATAGAGCGCTTTGAGGACCAGACGGTTGAGACCCGAAGTTTCGAGATCGTTCTTCTTTGAGGACGCTTTGGGTGGCCAGGAGCCGTAGACCTGCTTGTAGAAGGACAGAACGTGCCGCCTGGTGGACAGGAATGCGTCCCTCCAGGCGTTGAATCTGATAGCTTTACGTTCATCGGCCGAGCGCGAGTTCAAGATGCCGGCGAAGATAGAGGGAAAGTCGAACGACTCGAGCCGGGTGTTGATGGTCCTCTGGCGGCCCTGAACATCGAGGCTGGCTAGCTCGAGTCGCTTCAGGGTGACGTCGCCGATCATGCGAAATTTGCGCCCAGCCTCCGGGATCTGAATAACGTCGTTGATGTCGGAATATTTGCCGGCAGCATGGACAAAGGCCTCGTTGTAGAGCGGCACAGAGCGCATGCGTTCGCCCAGAACAACAGCTTCTATGGTCTTCTCGCGGCTGCCGCGGATGTCGGCCAGCTCGAGTTCGTCGACATAGTGGTCAAAAGAGGCGTTTGCGACCTCGCCGAATGTGGAGCCGTCGAGATTGGAAAACTGGTAGTACTTGAGTACTTCGGAGATGCTGAGGAAGACGGCGAATATGGTCGGGTTCTTCTCGGTTGCAATCAAGGATTGGCCGAGCAGGAAGGAGAAGAGGTTACGGGTGGTTATTAGGGATTCTATGTCTTTCTGACTTAGATCTTCTGGGCTATCGGTCACGATGTCGAGGTATAGATCTATGTTCTGGGGAGGCTCTTGGAATGCGTCTTCGGTGTTTGTTCTTGTGCCTTGGGAGCTTGCAGAGCTGATGCTGTCGTGTGGAAGTAGATCTAGGGACGGTGATTTTGATCGGGTCAAATGCTTGCTTGCGATAGGCTTTTTGTCGCTGTAAAGCTGGCCATGAACCATGGAAGTAAGGATGGGAGACGAAGCGAGGATGGACGACGGTATTTTGAACGAGGGTCCTCTGCCAGACTGCCTGGAGAACAAAAAGACCTGTATATCTTTAAAAGCAAAGAGAGATTAGCAAGAAGGCTCAAAGATGCCACTGTACTGGTTTCTAAGCCATAACTTACTGCTAGAATCATTCCAGAGCTCGGTGACTTTGTCACCGACAGTCAATGCGGTTATGGGATATGGGAGTTTGGAGGGATGTCCAGCAACCCAAGCTCTAGGTCCTCCTCCGTTGCCATTGCTCAACAAATTGGCTTTGGAGAAGCTTCGACCGCGAGCGCCTGGCAGCCAACTCCTACGTTGTAACTTTCTCTCGCGCTCCAAACTGTCGGTCTTCTGACGAAAAGGCGCTTCGAGGACTGGGGAGTCCAGATCTTGGGTATGAGCCAATTTGTTTTGCGTATGTAGCATGTGGGGATATTGGGCAGTGGAGGAGTTTTGTAAATCGTGTTTTTGTTGCTGCTGCTCCTGCTTATTTAGCGAAAGTAAATCTGGGGAGGATTTGACGAGCTTGTGCCGGGCATGAGCCAGGGATCTCCCCGGCTGCGCAGTGCTCTGGTCGGCCATGTGCGAGACGGCGCGGGGCGATGGATTTGCGCGGTGCAGTCGGCGTGTCTGGAGGGGAAGCAGCGAATTCAGTCGAGTTTTCTCCAGTGGTTGCGACTTCACTCGATCAGCTTCGGGAAGCGGTACATGGCCGGCGAGGGCGGTGGAAGCGGGGAATTTGCGGTAATGTTGGCCGAACTCTGAAAAGTCGCCGGGCGTAGAGTAGGAGCTGGAGCTAGAGGGCGTGCGGCTGCTGGAAGGACTGGTTTGTCGGGGAAGAAAGAAGGTGGAGAGTCGGCGAAGAGAGGATGGGCCCGAAGAAGCGGAAGCAGTTCTCTGTTCATCGATATGCAGGTCGCCTTGCATTGTCTCTTATGACAGCAATGTCACAGCTGTAGCGAGTCCCTAGGCCTTGCTTCGTCGGCGTTTCAGGCGTGAGCAACGAGCAAAAAAGCTCCAAGCACAGGCCTGATCAAGGCTAGCACGAGCGGAGCGAACCGTGGGCCAAAACAACTGGCGAGCGAATGAGCGTGCAGGAGTGCAGTGGCTGAGAGAGCAAAAGCCGTGATGGCGTGGGCGCGGCTCTGGATAGTTCGCCGGGAAAGTAGTTGGTTGACGAGGAACAAACAATTCGAGCAGCCGCGAGGCGTGGCTGAGGCGATTGGTGTTTCAGGCCGGACGATGGCAGAGACGGAGCGAGTGAAGCCGTGCGAATTGAGTTGATGGTGCGGTTTGAATAAAGCGGAAGAGAGACAAGGGGAGAGAAAGTAGAAAATGGAAGATCGTTGCGAAGTGATTTCTAAAGTAAAAAGCTCGAATAGACGAGTGCTGGTCGAATAAAGAAAAATAAGGAAATCGGTGTTTGCACGCGTCGGCTTCGTCATGCGCGAGCGATTTTCGATTTCTGGACGTGTCACCAGGCCCGACTTGCCTTACGTACACGGGACGCGTGTGATTGTTACATGCGCCTCCTTCTTCCACTAAAGGGTTCTATCTTTGCGAACTCTACATTTGGAGACCCTAGATGGCTTTAGAGGAGAGGCCTATCTAGCGCGTTTCTCCGTCCGCGGATTGAGGTATGTCACGATCTTACGACAGCTGTAAGTATTGCCTGCGACCCTTTGGGTTAGTTTGCTCGGATAATCCTCAGGCACGAGACGCCGCCCTCAATAAACATTTTTAGAAGGATGAAAAAACATTAAAGGAGTAATAGTATTGGATGCGGGATAATTCTGGACCCGTTGCAACATTTCTCGAAACAGAGCAGGCTCATCACCAATGCTGTGTTCCATACTTAGGGATCGGCCGTTGACTTTGTCGCATTGCAACATGCTCGCTTAGACCAGCCCCCCAGCCCCTCCAACGTTCCCTGCACCAGTATACGTGAACTGCTGGGCTCGTATGGGTGCACAGAGCAATAGACTCATGAAAGAGCTGGAAATTTCAAACTTCACCTGCCAAAGACACCAACATTCGTAAAGGCGTCCGGACGAGTCTCAAAACAAAGAATGAAATAGGAATATCTCATCATCGCGACAGTCAATGTAATCTGAAGCCCGAAATGCAAGTAAACATATTCTCCTAGTTGTGACGTTACAGCTGACGACCTCGAAGTGAAGAAGACAAAGGGCCAGCCAAGCCAGTCCTCGAAGCGCGCGATGTGACCTCGTCGTTGTTGCTCATGTACGAGTTTCTCTTGGATGGCACCTCGCCGATGCGGTACAGATAGGCGGTCCAGCCCTCTCGCCGGTACCTCTCCGCCTCTTCGCCTCGGTCCTCGGCATTAAGAATCCCCCTACCCACAATGATCACGTCGACTCCCTTGTCGTACACGGCGTGCCTCGGCGTGTTGTATTGCTGTCCGCGGCCGTCGCCAGCTTTCGGGGTCAGCTGCGTGCTTGTAGGGATGGGCAGGAAGTTCAGCGGATCCATGGTAGGATAGGTCAGACCTCTGCTGGTCGTTGTCATGGAAGGGGGAGACAGCGATCGGGGCGGTGTGGTGCCCGAAGGCAGGTTGATCCCTGGTGTCATCACCAGGAAGTTGTCCTCGGGCTCCTTGTTCAGAGCCTCTTGCGCGATGAAGCCTAGCACGAAGTCGCGGTGCTCGCGTGCCATCTGCAGGCATTTCCGCGTGTACTCCGACCCCAGCAAGTTGTCCTTGCTTGACATCTGCGCCAGTAGCAATAGCCCACGAGCAATCGGTGCCTGAGAGGGAATTTGGTTGGCGAACGGTAGCGACGCGGTCGATTCGTGCGGTGGCGATATGTACTCTGTCGACGAAGAGATCTCTGTCCGGATCGACACGATTGAGTTCTTCCTCGCCTCCATGTCTATTGGGCGCGACAGCGGCCAGATGCCTTCGTACTCATTCGAAGGCGTTTCATCATCTTCCACCACCGGAGAGAAAGTGGCGCTGTCATCGTCTGAATCCGGAGAGCCCGGAGAGAAGTAATTCTCTGGTAGTGGTGCGCCTCCGGTGATCTCGGTGGAGATGCGCGAGTTGGTCGCTGCCAGCGCTGAGTTGGCTGCTTCGTGCAACGAATCGATGATCGCTGGGCCTGGGAAGATGTGTGCGTTGACGATGGACGCCCAATGCGCGATCCGGTGCGTACCCGCTGCGTACTGTATCTGCACCGTGTCTTTTTTCAAGAATGGCAAAGAAAAAAGTCAGCTTGCCAGGGTCCCACCTCACTCGATTAGCATCTCAGCCGTTGTAACTTACTTCCAATGTCACCAAATTTGCGATCTTCGAACAACAGGAATTTCTTCCTGCTGGCGATTTCCGTCAAGCCTTTGATTGTCTTCTCCCCGAAGTCCGAGATGATGTCCGCGTGCGTTTTTAGGATGCAGATCTTGTCGCCGCACTCCTCAGCAACGTCCAGAAGCTGTGATGTGGATTGGACGTCGGCGGAAAGGCACAGATTGGTTTTCTTCGCGGCCATGAGCCGCAGCAAGTATGATGTGAGTGGCGGCACGCCAGGTAGCGACGAGCGATCCTCGTAGCGCTGTGAGTAGGTGGCGTGCCGTTTGCTAGCCATTGCGACAGCTTTGCTAAATCAGACTCCTCCGCCGGTCGACTCGGTGTGACAGCTCTTTTCCTTCTTGTGCGATTCGCTCCCGGCTGCTGAATTATGTGGAAGATGAGTTCAATTTCCAACAGATTTCACGATCGCATTCGTGCTGATCGGCAGCTACACGAAACAAGCTACCCGCAAGGGAGATCGTCCACGACTAAGCCGACGTGTCTGTCTGCCAATGCTCAGAGTTTGATCGTCACGCGATGTCGTTCAATGGCCTATTCCGTGGGCGTGGGTGTTTCGGAAAGAGCCTCCCACCAAAAAACCCCTCCCCCTAACCCAGGGTTATACGTAAGGGGGAAAGAAAAAGAGAAAAGAGAAGCCGGCAGAGGTGGGGACTGCGACCTTTGCACCTTCCGGTAGTTAGATTTGCCGGAACTCTGCTACGGACTGCTCATTCTCGAATCCTTCAGAAAGGAAGGGACGAACGAGTTCAGCTGCTTGTTAGTGATTGGCACGAGATCCCGCAGCAAGCGCTGTTTGAGATGGAAGGACCCGTCTTCCCGGCCGTTAGTGGAGGAAGGGAGGGGGTTGTGTGGTGTGTAGTGTGGTGGGGGGGAGGGATGTGCGTGATAAGTAATGGGAGAACAGATGAGCGGCACGAGCCTCTGGAGTTTGTTTGTGTGGCTGACGGCTCAAGGCCACACAAGTGTAGGTAAGGACGCAGAAGAGGGCACTGACAGCAAGCAGGAGTAACGAGTAGAATTTCACGAAACCTTGGGTAAAATATGGTGACGGTCGATCTTTTCGGAGCACGTACTCGTTATAATAATGATAGACGATCAACCCCAATCGCTGCCTCAAAATGCCTAGGTAGGAAGTTCCTGCACTCGGTCACACACATAGATGCCACGATACGCGTTTTCTGCACGAGATCGTGCGTGTCTTGGTTTGGAAGCAAGCAGATCATGAGTCGATGGAAATGCGCAACTCCACCTCCTCTTCCTCCTGATTTTCAAAACCGGACCCCAGCTGTTAGCGGTATACACCGTTAATTCACGCCTTGCCCGCTGATCCTGACAAGGCCACTAGACGGTGTACTCCCTCCATGCGACTAGGCAGCTTTCGCACGCCACGATGCCGGTCGATCCTTTCTGAAAGCCGCATGCACCGCGGCTTTTGAATCCTTGGGGCTTGGCCTGGCTATCTGTGCATGGCGGTGGCCTTTGCCGGCAAGCGCAAGCCGATGCGCGGACACCGAGCAACAGAATAGCTGGGCGGAGGTGCTTTGCGCGCCCCCGCCCCGCCGCGGCCGCCCCTAACCGCCGCTGGACGGCCGCGGCGATCCCCGCCCATACCGCTAAACGGCGTCGGCGGGAGGATGTGCCTCATTCAGGCGTTTTCGGCGGCTTTAAGCGCTGTTGCCCCGGTGGCACAGTTCTTGGGGGCGTTCAGGTGAGACGGAAATTTCGATCGGTTGCATTGACTACTGCACTATGATTACTATATGGCGTTATGGCCCGGCCCGTAGCTTGATGCGTAAACTCATAACGCTTTATCGTGGTATTATGGATTCTTCCGTCAGAGGTCTCGTTTACATCGTAACGTCGTATCAGACAAGCTCTCTCTGGCCGAACTTAAAAGCTGATGGCCGGTCCCAGGTAGGTCAAGTCCGTGACGGCCGGGTCATTGGATTGCGCCGACGATGCAGCTTGAGTATCGGGCAATGCGAAGTTGGAAAATTCCGGACTCAATGGCTCGGCGAACTTGGGTAACCGGGCATGTCCTTGAGGTCTGATGGTTTCCTGGCTTTGGATAAAAAGCCCTCCTACCCCTAAAGATCGCCTCTTCCACTCCACTTGCTCGTCTTGCTCTGACACTTCCTCTAACGCTTTGTGCTCGATATTCTCTCGCGGCCATTCATCGTTGATTGATGTCAGTGGGCTGCTGCTGGACCAAGCGCCGTATTCGCTTGTACTCGAGCCCAGACTAAGACTGAGCCGGCACAAAGAAGAAACCCCACTATTTCTCGTAGAGGACTTCATGCTGGACTGTGGAGACCAAAGCTCCCCGTAATGGCTGGAATCATCACCTGTCGGTGTGTCAGGGTGGCCGAATGATGAGGAAGGGCGTGAGAGGACAGGGATGGGGCATGGAGGCGGCGGCGGCGGCGGCGGCGGCGGTCTTCGCGATGGTGGGGCTGGCGGAGCGGCTTGCTGCAAATGTTGCTCACTGACTTCTGGAACAGAGACCGGCTCGACAAATTTTTCATATGACATTGGAAGCCCCGAAGGTGTCTGTGCCATCCATACAGACTCATCATACGTACGCTCGATCGGTTCACGAGCTTCGGGAACCGAGCGACATCGCTTCAAGCTATTGCGATCATAGCACGTGGATGGTCGCCGCGCGAGATTCGACATGCAGAGGTCCACTGCGGCCGTCTGTAGCCGACCCAGGCTTTGGGCGAACCACAAGGACGATTTGTCGAACTGGCTTGACGGTCTTGTGGAGAGACCGAGCGACGACGAGGGTGTTGAGGCTGGCTTGGAATGCTTTCTTTTGTGATCAGCCTTCGGGAAGACTTTCGAATACCGATCCGATGGCTGCATCGAAAGGCTGCCTGCAAGTTCTGGACAGCCGCTGATTTCGTAAGGCATCTCCAGCACGTTCACCGTCTGTCCGGGCAATAGTGGACACGAGTTTGTGGTTGGCTCGTCCGGGTTGTAAAAGTCTGTGTGGCCTTCTCGCTGATAATAGTACCAATACCTGCCGCCCATCCTGAGCGCACCGTCCCTTGGAACGAGACGCTGGGTTGGGTCCCCATCACACACGATGTTCTGGAACAGATGTGTCCCAAACCAGTGGCCATGGCCTTTCTGACGGTCTTTCACCATCGGATGCCTTCGGCTGAAGTTGTCCCATGACCCGAACAGGTCGACCGAGGCGGAGCCATGGATCGATCCTCTTTCCATCGAACAGAATTCAGCCCCATTGGTTATTTCAAGAATAATGTAACATTTCGTACTCACAGGATGAAGGTCACTAGTGTCTCTGAGTCCATTTGTCAATTGGGGTGTAGAAAATTGTCGGTTTCGAGTTGTGATTGTGATCGTGTGAGAGCTGCTGTTGGGCGCATTGTCGACGTAGGAAGCGGCGATTTTCTGTGTATTCAACGAGAAGCGCAGAGCATGGTGGCGGGGTGTCGAGCCACGAATGAGCCAAAGCGTTGGAAAACGAAAGCACGTTCAAGGTTCTTGCGATCAGAGACTCGCTCGAGTATTCCAGCGGCCAACTAATTCGTGCCACAGCTGGCCAAGGCTATTGGAAAGAATACGGGGAGTTGGGCTTGGGGGTTGAGATGGCTGGCTAGCTGGCTGTAGCAGTTATGGCAGGACCGTTGCAGCGGCAAGTCGTCGACTTAGGGCCGGGCGCCTGGCAACATTTAACAATAAATACATAACAGCAGGCGGTCTTGACGAAAGTAACACGCAGCCGCCATGGCAGTTCATAGATTAGTATCTGCAGAAAAGCCAAGGTTGCCGACCGAAGTGCCTCCGACCCAGGCCAGAGCTGCAGTGACGATTCTGGCTAATGTGTTGTATTAACACTCGGTCTGCAACTCAGCAGTGTGTGACGAGCAGCTGCATTGATAACGAGAACTGGGCTGGCGGGCGTTCCGCAGCAAGGCCCAGGGCGCGATTGGGTGAAAGGCTACCACAAGGTCTGCCGTCTCTGGCTCATTAGCCGGAGCGCATTGCTCTCGAAAGGTCGGCAGCCACTGGGTGCCGTGCTTGGAGCAGCAGCCAGCAAGGCGTGCACGCCCCCAAAACGAGCTGGTTCCTGCAGTCGGTCTGCGGAAAAGGCAATAATAGTGCAGTGAGAGAGCAGAAACAGGGCGGAGCTAGTGTCAGGAAAGTTGGCAGCGGCGAATAGCGATCAGCGCAGCACGTTGATCGAGCCATTGGTCCTGCAGTCGCCGCAGCCCAGTCAATATAACCTACAGGACCGATGCACCTGTGTCGACTCTGCATGTTGCAACGCTCTGACGCCTCGGCCGCCTCGACCGTGCCAGCGCTGATATTGGCTGTGTGCGTCTACACGCGTCCGTGTCTGGCATGCGGACGAGAGCGCATTCGTTACCGGAGATCGAGTGTGAGGAGTTTGGTCTCAGTGATATAGCGTCGACGGTGACGGCAGCTACAGGCGCGACGTTTCGACAGTGCGAGCAGAGCAGAGTTTGATTGCGCAACAGGGAATTGAAATTAAGAGCGCTAGCCGTCACAAACGTGCGTGATTCGAGCGCTGGGGCTCGGGGCGCTTGTCGTGAAATGCCGTTCATCTTGGCTTAGTAAGAGCCTACAGAAGCCGGCCGGAGAGTGGACGAGCAGCAGATTTGATAAAGATCTCAGGCTTACCACTATCAATCTAGATGCCTGCTCTTTGACGGACTATTACCCCCTTGACTTTGTCTGGCGGCTTCTGGTCAAGCCCGCGAGCGCGGCCCCAGCCCGGGCCAAGCTGGGCCTAGCCATTTGCGACGTCTCTACCTACACACGCTACTTAATGGCTCCACTGGTCATATAGAAGATCGGCAAGCCTGTCAAGACCAGTGTGCTTTGCTGTGGCTGCCATAAAGACTTCCAAGTGCCCAACCCCAATCGTGCCCATAGCTCACGAAACTGCGGTGAGTCTCGCGGCAATCAGCGTAGCTCAGACATTCGGCTGGCGCTGCGCCGAGTGGGTATCGTTCAAGCGGCTCCGACCAAGTACGGCATTTTTTGCCAGGTTGGCCTCTCGTCAGCCAGCAGTCCAAGCAAATGCCTGTGCCTTTCGGGAAATCCAGCACCTTCGAAACACAACTGAGAGCCCAAGACATCCACTTCTTAGGTCCGCAATGACTGTGATGCTGATTGATCTGATAACTCGGACAGCTCTTGAGTGTGTCAAGGACGTTCTGCAGATCCTCCTGGAAGACGGGGGGCTTCGTCGTGCCATCTGCACTGTTTGAAGAAGCCTCGGGGTCGCTGCTGCCGCGGATGCAAAACTGCAGCATGTTCGTCCGTACCAGGAAGCGGATCAATTCTCCACACTGAAAAGAGTCGCACTGCGGGGAGGAATCATATCCCAGCCTGCACTGCCTGTTCTCTCGCAATGTGTACAGGTCGAGGGCGTGTTTGAGGATGGCGGCAATGGTCGCGGAGATACACCTGCGACGCTCGAAGAGCTCTTCCTCAATGCCAGCCGGTAGACACCACCAAAGCGCCTCCTCCTCGCTGGGCTCGCCATCGCCTTCTTCGCTGGTCCACCTCTTGGACCCAGACATGATCAAAGCATGGCTACACTTATCGAATAGTCTGGAATCCTTTAGAAGAAGGCCAATCAACAGTCGCTGACGGATGTTCTCTTCGCTGAGCTGGCGGATAGTCGTGTTGCTGGGGTATGGAATGGCTGCGAAGTTGATCATGTATGAAGAGACTTTGCCAGTGCAATCAAGACAGTCAGCCACTATAGCGAGATTGGCTGCGTTAATCAGGGGTAGCTTGGCTGATGCAAGCATCCGATCGTGTAAAATCAACAGGAAGTCCCGGATCAGTGGCTGCACGCTCTTGACGCTAGAAATGTGCCCAATCTCTTCTATGTCTATTCGAGGCCGCTCTGATAAGGGGATCTTATTTGCACTCTCGAAGCGTGATAACAGCTCTGCTGTCTTCCGCCTCAGCTCGATACCTTCCGCGAACCGTTCGTCTTTGAGTAGCCGAGCGAAGTAAGCAGATGCCTCACCGAGCTTATCCGAGTTGACCAAGAACGAGACCTGCGGTGGATCATCTTCACTGGGAAACCTCAGGACCACGTCTCCGTGCTCGTAGATGATACAAACGCCTTCAGAGGTCACCAGCGGCTCGCTTTCCGTTGGTATCATCGGTTTCGGCGAACTTGAAGTCATGGCTGATGACTTGCCAGGACCGCGTCGCAAAGATTGCAAGGGCTGGCTTGGGTTGACCGGTTTCCTTGGGCCCCGGGACGGTATGGGCTTTACCATGCCTCTCCAATATCCGATCTTCAGGATCGGCGTTCGGCTGAAAGCTTCGTGCCCTGCTGATCTGCCCCCGTTTATTGAAAGGATTCGTACCAGGCGGTTAGTGAAACGTCACATGCATGACGATACTCAACCACTTCCCTCCACCTGAAGGCTCCACAGTCACTCCCAATGTGAGTGACAAGAGGTCACGGGTATGGCCAAGCCATTGTAGAGCGTCTACTATCTAGAGGGGGGCCCTCGTTTTTGTCCTGACTGGAGTATGCTGTCATCGAATTTGTGCTTGGCTGCGTCTCGCAGCGAATACGGCTATACGTATTTCCGGATACCCCGCGGAGGTGATCAGCGGTGATCATCGCCCACCGCTGGACGTCTCGGACTACTTTCCGAGGTGAGGCGGGCCCGCGATCTTATCGCCGTATCAAGAGGTTTAGGGTATCACGCTCGCAGAGTGAGGGGACAAACGGCTGTCACTCCCACGAGTAGCAAAGTTCATTATTCCAGGCGGTCGGTTTTCCAGAAAAGAGTCTAATCACGTGGCATTCCAATGGCCACGGATGATGGCGATTCAAGCTGTTTGGGACAATGCAACGTGAAAAGGTACGGTATTTGTTTTGGATCAACTCTTTCGTATACATATCCAAGAAGCAAGTATGCTACATAACGCCTTCATTTCCATAAGAAGCTAGAAATGGGGTTCTGTCGTTGCTTGGCCGTCCAGAAGATGGGTACATAACCTTCTCCATTACGGCTCAGTTTTTCGGCACCACATGGACGGGCTGGATCTCTGAATCTGGAGTAATGGGTGTCTCGACTTCTGTGACACCACTCGTCACTTGCTCACCGGCCTTATTCTCCGCCTTCCCGACTTCGACGAACGACGTTTCCGCAACCGGTGCAGTCTCGGCATCGACGTCCTTGACTCTAGGCTTCATCAGTGGCCAGTGGCCTTTGCTCTCGCGGAAGCCCATGGCAAGAAAGCCGACTGCGATAGCCAGCCAATAGAAGATATAGCCGAGCACCGATCCGTACGTAGCGGAATTCTCCCATCCGAGGACGGCATTGAACAGCCCCCAGAAACCGCCACCGTTCAATTCGGCGTTGCAACACTGCGAGCATGCTCAGCAAAAGAAGTCGATCCGAAGAGGAACTCGGGCAGACTCACGTTGACATGCCACACGCTCATTCTGATATCGTATGAGCCAGGACCTGAACCAACTTCAGAGGCGTCTCCGCCAACGACCTTGTTCCACTGTGATTGAACATCAGTATCAATTCCTCCAGCCCGCTTTCTCTCATCAGCATGAAACTCACGGCATTGATTTCGAAACTCCAGATGGCCTTGGAGAAAAGACCGGCGGCAACGAGATACAAGAAGCAGGTGCTGACGATGAGAAATACTTGGAGCTGAGCGGTGTTTCCACCCCTACGGTTCATGCGTCAGCAGACTTTTCCTAGGCCATGGTCCAAGCTGGTACGTACTTATACATGAGGTAACCAACAGCGGAGCCGCAAAGAATTCCGCACAGAGCAGCCAGCGGGACGGAAGTTGCGCTGACGCCAATGCTCACTCCACCGATGAACATGATTGCTTCCTAAGAGAAGAATCCATTCCATTAGCTCACGATCATTTCGCTTGGATTGAAGGTATAAAAGTCCAAACTTACCAAACCCTCACGCAGGACGGTGATGAAGGGCAGAACGAACATGACATATTTCTCTGCCCAGATCTTCCACTTGCTTCGACCGGTGGCGTTGTTCTTGCTTTCCAAGGCTTTAGCCAGCTTTACACGCCACTTGTCCTGAAGCTTCGATACGCGGAGGAGAGCTGCGCCCATCAGGGTGATGATGATGGAAGCGATCAGACCAAAGATGCCCTCCCAGATATCCTCAGTCTTGGCGTAATCGTCCGTGCCAATCGAGTAGAAGACGCCGATCATGGCGGCACCGACGCAGATACATATTCCCAGTCCTGCGGCCACGCCATACCAGACCTTGATTTGTCGAACGATGTTAGTGGATCATATCACTGCGCCGACGCCGACAGGATCGCCTCACCTGTTTGACAAGCTTCTTGTGCAGGCCGTTGTCGTTGGAGCGACCAATGGCCTGTTTCAAAAAGGATAGCAGAACCGACACAATGATTGCGGCTTCCAACGACTCGCGGAAGCACACAAAGAAAATCGGTACAGAGAAGACTGCGACCATTTTGAGATTTCCTGCGACTGTGCGAGAAACAACTCGTGTCGGCGGCACTTCTGAAAGAGAGGGCAGGCGAGCTGGTGAAAGAATTGATCTGAAGACCGCTGGTGGCGAGGGTGCAGTCGGACGAAAGCAGACGGACCAGACGAAAGATTATCTTATCGAGATTATCAGGAAAGCGGATATGCCATCAGCAAGGCTCGGCTCTGCGACTTTCGGAGGGACAAAAGAAAATTTTAGCGGGACGGGAATCTTTGGTGGCGCGCACGCTAGCTCGGCTCAGTCGACTTCCAGAACACGAGAGAGGGAAAAAGAAACTTTGCGTGTTTCCCGAACCTGCGTCCTCGCACGAGACAGATTCGTACAGATCTCCGGACAGACGCCGCTTTCTATTCGTCGCCATTCCCAACCGGCTACCTTTTCGTCCAAAAACTGTTCCACCCCACCACGGCCAACTGCCGAGCGTGGCCCCAGCTCAAACGGCGACGCTCTGGGCAGGTGGGAAAAAATCAGAGATAATCAGACCCTTCCGCCGATCGATTATCAGATAATCAGTTCTGGCCCATCTCCTCTCGTTTCCCCTCTCCCATCCCTGCTACACAGCGTGTTCCTTCGCTACACCTGGTAATTTCTTGGCAGGTGCAGCATATTTGGGTGGATTCGAGTCGCGCGCTCGCGGCTATCCATGATATACTCCGGTCGTCGCTCCATCACCTGAGTCACATACTGCTTGCTGCACCCAATTTTTTCAAACTGCCTTTAGGTCTCCCACAGGCACGATGGCGCTCTCGTTATCCAACTACTTGTATGCGCTGCTCATAGCTGCCCTCACTTCCCTAGTTCGCGCAGACCAAACTTTCAACTGGACTGTCTCATGGGTCCACGCAAATCCAGATGGACTGGCTGTGCGACCGACGATGGGGATAAACGGCGAATGGCCTCCTCCCCTCCTTAATATCACAAAAGGCGAGAGGGTGATCTTACATCTCACAAATGGGTTGGGCAACCAGAGTTCGTCGATGCATTTCCACGGTATCTACCAGACTGGAACGCCTGAGATGGACGGCCCGGTCGGCATTGCCCAATGCAACGTCGCTCCCGGCATGACGTTTACGTACAACTTCACCATCGACCAACCGGGCACTGTGAGTAGCTTTTAGGGCAGGGCGACGGAATTCTTACCTACTGATCATTTCACCAGTACTGGTATCACTCCCATACCAGAGGGCAATATCCGGATGGCATCCGTGGCCCGTTGATCGTATACGACCCGGATTCGCCCTTCCTGGATCAATACAGCGAAGAGATTGTCCTGTCAGTCAGCGACTGGTACCACGAGCAAATGGTCAATTTGATCCCGAGCTTCATCAGCCTCGACAATCCTACCGGAGCAGAGCCGATCCCAGACTCGAATCTGATTGTGGATACGCAGAACGCGACATTCAACATCCAGCCAGGCCACACATACTTCTTCCGCATACTCAACATCGGAGCTTTCACCGGACAGTACATCTGGTTCGAGAACCACACCATGTCCATCATCGAGGTGGACGGGATTTACACCCAACCGCAAGAGACCGAGATGATCTATGTCTCGGCGGCTCAAAGGTATGGAGTATTGATCACCGCCAAGAATCAGACGTCTGCAAACTTTCCCATCACTGTTAGCATGGACACGGTGAGTCAAACAAAGTTGAAGCAGTAGCGGCAGGCAAAGCCCCTCGAGACTGATATGCGGGCACGAAAATAAACCAGACTCTGCTCGACGTCACCCCGCCGACACTAAATACCAACGCGACCGGCTGGTTGGTGTACAACCAGTCGGCGCCCATGGATGTTGCCCCTTTCATCGATGAATACAACGCTGAGGACGACTTCACTTTGGTGCCGTACGACGAGGAGCCGCTCTGGGAGAATCCGGATCAGAGCATAACGTTGGACATCTCGTTCACGGACTTGATCACCGGTGCCAACTAGTAAGTTAAAATGCAAGTTCGCTACTTCGTCTCCACCGGTCTGACACAGAGGCAGTGCGTTTTTGAACGACCTCACCTGGCTCGCTCCCAAGGTGCCGGAGCTGTACACGCTGCTCTCGGCTGGCGACCTCGCGACCAACCCAGCGATCTATGGCACCTACACGCATGCGTTCGTCTTGGACTACAATCAAACGATCGAGATCGTGCTGAACAATCACGACACGGGAAAGCACCCGTTCCACTTGCATGGTCATGCCTTCCAAGCAGTCAGCAGATCGCCGGCGAATTGGGGAGACTACGCAAATAATGTGACTTTCCCTTCGACGCCGATGCGACGCGATACTATGTTCGTCTGGCCGTTGAGCAATCACGTTCTCAGGTTCAAGGCGACCAACCCGGGCGTCTGGTTCTACCATTGCCACATCGAGTGGCACCTGGACTCCGGGTTGGGCGTGACTTTCGTTGAGGCTCCGCTCGAGGTCCAGAAGATGGTCACGATCCCGCAGAACCACTTGGATAATTGCGCTGCCTCCAACACCTCAGTGACCGGCAACGCTGCCGCGAACACAGAAAATTACCTGGACTTGACGGGAGAGCCTACGCCGCCTGATCCATTGCCTGCTGGGTGAGTTCAGCCTGGTGTCATGAATGCTTAGGATGTGAGAAGTTGGTAGACTAACAGTTGATCTCACTTGGACAGCTTCACCGCCAAGGGCATCGTTGCGCTGGTCTTCAGCTGCATTAGCGCCTTTCTTGGCATGGCCGCCATTGCCTGGTACGGCATGAAGCCGCTGACCGAGGCGGACCTGGCCGCGGCCCAGAAGAGCATCGAGCTACTAGAGAACACGGTGATCGGCGACAAGGCCATTGAGGCGACCAGCTCGGAGGGCAACAGCCGACAAGGCTAGAGCGTTTGCGAACCTTTTTCTTTCTTGGTTCCTGATGATGGAGGGACAATCGTACCAAGTACCTCGTACTGCTTTATCTATCTGTAGTCTCAGGCAGGAGGAACGGAGGAGCTGGGCGGTTTCAGTTCTGCTGCTATGTTACTACTATACTACGGCCTTTGGGCACGGCCACAATTGAAATACGACCGACACGTTCAATCCTACGGGATCTTCTCTTGAATTGTTGGGCCCCCCATAGAACACTCCCATCGCCGTCGTCCTCGTCCCTCGTGCACTCTGCACTGTAGGCCCACCAGCCGACGCGGCTGCACGCGGTCATGTGATGGCTCGCCAGTCCCAGTCCTTCGGCCCCGCGCGCCCGTCCCAGCCAGCTGGTCGCCCGTCCACGCGGCCTCGCGCGCGACGAGCAGCGGAAGAAGCAGATCCGCACGAGAGACGCTGCGTGACGGTCGTGCGCGCGTGCTCGCGCAGCTGGCGCCGTTGGCCGTCCTCGTGGGCGCTGCCGTGCGCCTGCTCGGCGCAGAGGCTCGGCGCAGGTCTGCGAGCGTGCGCGCTGCAGACCGACACTTGCGAGAGGAGGGGCGCACGATGGGTTTGGGCTCGGTGAGAGGTTGCCGATATCGGACGACAATGCACCGCCCGAGTCAAGATCCTGAATGCTTGCGCCCCCACCTCACCGGAGTTCGCATGATTAGGAAGGAGCGGTTCAGCCCAGAGGGAGAAAGAGCGAGGTAGATGATTCGGACAGCTCGGAAGATCGGAATTGGGCAGATCCTGCGGGTTTATATGAGAGGGTGTTGGTGTCCTATTTGAAATCATTGGGGGGCAATGCGATGCGGCTCTGCAGGTATGTCGGTTCTATGACCCTAAGACGACTGTGGCCTGGTATGAGTGGAACAGCCTCAGTTTGAAAGGCTGCGCAATCACTACTATAGCAGGTCACCATTAGCCATCTTTGGTAATTCAGCTTCCTCATTGATCTCACCATCCGTTTCTTGATATCTCAGACCAGGAAGCACATTCGGTGTTTTCCAGTGTTATGTGACATACTTCCCTCACTTGATTACCAAGACCAGGTCATTTGGAGCTGGATGCTTCTAGATGCGAGGATAAGAGTGGCCTGATCTTGAAACGCGATCTTATGACAAGGGAAAGCTGCAGATGGGCAGCAATCGCCCGGTACCTCATTTTCTGACGAAACAGAGGCAACATCCCATTCTGTGAAACTACTTTTGAGCCTCAACATGCTCGCGAACAAGACCGCAAGCATATGGGCTGATGATGATGACGCCGCAAGCATACAGTCTCATGGCGAGAGTCAAGGCATCTTTGGAAGAGACATGCTGCTGTTACGTTCTCACTGAAACACATAGCACAGGAAGGAAGTCCGTGGGGACATTGTTTGATGACTGAGAGTGCCCAACGGCACGCATGGCGCATCTGACACACTGACAGCGGGTGTGCCGGCACGCGCGCAAGAAAATCCCTATCTGATTGGTCTGATCAAAGGAGGCAACATCATCCGAGATTCAAATCATGTTCTTCGAGGCAGAAAGTGGTCAAAAACGCCTGCACGCGCTGCGCAAACTGCGCCCTGCGGCGCGGCTTTGACGCTAGCCATTTGCGGATGATCTAGGTGGAACTCCGCCCCGGTCTGCGTATAGCCTTACCCGATCAATTAGGGGCCGACAGCGTCTTGTCTGACAGCCCTAAGCTAATATGTGGAGCCTTTTGAGATACCTGCACATCGCAGATCTGCCATTGGTCACGGCATCGCCGAAGACATCAGACCTAGGATGAGGCAGATTTCTCATTGTTATAAGCTCACTGTGGTCCTCGTTACTGCTATATTGTGATCGAAGCAGAAGCAGCCACGGCGTAACCACACCATTGATGGCATAGCCGCTCCAATCTATGAGCTTCATAAACTTCTAAACTTCCAGTGATAGTGTCTAAAACAAAGATATATATATCCATCCCAACGAACATGTCAAAACAAATGGTTTTAGGATGTTGCAAGCAGATCACAGACAAGACTCAAAACTCCCAAGTTCTTCATCTCAGCAGCTGTCTTGCCCTTAAAACGAGCGTGCCATTTGCACTTGCCAGCTCCTTTGAGCAAACGCTTGAGTTTTGGTTACGCAAACCCCCTAGACAAACAGCTCCAGGAGAAAAATGGCCACCACATATTACGCTCACGATTTCACGCACCCCGCCTATCGGAATGGCTCCACCCTTACTTTCGGCTACGGCCCAATGCACCAAGAGTCTTTCCACTCTTACCTACCCTCCAGTACTTACGGCCACGGCAATCTGACACGCTCCCCCGAACATCCGCATTTCCTCTTCGACGATCGAGCACCAGCACACGAGCCTCATCACAGCATGTTCAGCAGTCTGCGGAGGAAGATTGGCCGCTCGCGCTCCAGCAAATCTCCCCAGACCTCGCCGAGAGGGACGATGAACTTCGATAGATCCAGCAGCATCCACGCCCAGAGCCCCATTTCTGCTCACAGCCCCGTTTCTAACTTCATCGGTGCTGCCGAGCCTGATACCCCTCCACCAGCATACACGCCGAACCCCGAGCCTGCCTCGATCGCCGAGCTGCCCAGCAATCCGCAACCATCTGTGCCCTATCTGGACCCAAGTCCAAGCCCTCGCCGGAGACAGAGCGGTTCGGCCACACCCACAGCTGCGGCATCACCCGCTGCGACCGACGACCGTTATGAGTTTCTCCGCAAATTCGACACTATGTTCGTCATCGATGACTCGGGCAGCATGGTCGGCCGCTCGTGGCGAGAGTGCGCTGCCGCCCTGCGCACCCTTGCTCCCATCGTGGCCGAGCGCGACTCGGATGGTATCGACATCAAGTTCCTCAATCAGCCGGACATGATGTGCTTTGACAACGTCAAGGACGAAGCCACCGTCAACCAGATCTTTGCCAGCGTCCGCCCACGCGGCGGCACTCCGACCGGCCAGAAGCTCAACAGCATTCTGAAGGAGTACATGGACGAGTACGAGCGCAACCCGACCAAGACAAAGCCGCTCAACATCATCGTCATCACCGACGGCGTCCCGTCCGACGACCCTGAGTCCGTCATCATCAAGCACGCCAAGAAGCTTGACGCCCTCGACGCCGAACCCTGGCAGGTCGGCATCCAGATGCTGCAGGTCGGCAACGAGCAGGGCGCGCGCGAACACCTCGAGTCGCTCGACGACGACCTCGCCCAGTTGGGTGGCGGCTGCCGCGACATCGTCGACACCGTGCCCTACCGGCCCGGTGCGACCGGCCTGACCGCCGACACCATCCTGAAGGTGGTCCTGGGCGCCGTCAACCGGCGGATTGACCGGAAGCGCAACAGCAGCTCGTCATTGGCGCCACCGCCGCCGAACGCGCGGCCTTAGTGGAAGTTGTGGCACTGCACTTCACGAGCACAACGATTCGCATTTGCCTTGGTCACTGGGGCACTAGACTTCACGAGCACGAACGTTCGCCTCCTTTAGGCTGGTGCTCATTGCGCTTTATGAGGCATAATGGTTCGCTTTCCATCTTGGCTGCCGGGCACGGGCACAGGGCCGGGCGGCATTCCTCCTTTTCGGATCTGCGTGTTGGGCACGCACGCCTGGCCGCCCGCAGCACCACCAGCGCTTTAATCGGTTTCCTTTACTTCTTTTTCACACCTTTTTCTTTCTCTCTATCTCGATTGCGGTGTTTGTAATAACGTCCCGCTCCGGCCGCTGTACGGGTAGTAGGAGTAGGAGCAGCAGTAGCAGCAGTAGCGCCAATAATCGTGGAAGTAATCCAATCTCGGTGAGGCTCGTCGAAAGGACAAAGCAGCCTCTCGCCAGTCTCGAACTCGTGCCGCTGTTTTCATTGTGTGTTTGTCTGTCTGTCTGTGTGTGTGTGTGTGTGTGTGAGAGAGAGAGAGAGAGAGAGAGAGTCTTGGTGCAGGCAGCACGCGGTAGCGGCGCGCCCGTTGAAGGTTCCAGCACGCAAGCACGCGGAGCGGAAGAGGAAAGGGAGCGCCGCACAGGAGTCACTGATGTTCTTGCTGCTGCTGCTGCTGCTGCTGCTGCTGCTGCTGCTGCTGCTGCTGCTGCTGCTAGCTGCTAGCTGGGTGCTGCTGCTGCTGCTGCTAGCTGCTAGCTGGGTGCTGCAAAATAGACGCAAGTTGTAAATTACCGTCATTGGAAGAGGAGAGCTGAGCTAAACGCTACAAAGGAAAAAGCCGTTCATACTGGAGAGCGTCGACGCCCTCCCTGTGTCGTTAATAAATCATTACCACCGCACCACTTTGCACTACCGAAAACTGCCAATCGCTTGTCAATCGCCCCTTCTTTGCCCATTCGGACCAGCCACCACGTCAAGGAATCATCTCCCTTAGTACGGAGAGTGACCCTCGCAAAGAATGTCCTGATAACTTAGCTCAGATTCCGACCAAGCTCTACCATCTCACAGTCTACAACTGGTCCTGCTGCTTCGACTCGATGTATCCTGGGGGAGGATCTTTGTGCAGCTTGGTGGGTGCATCGCGGTGCAACAACTTGCTGATACCAGTCCTGTCCTTATTGTGCTCATAATCGGTGTAGGTCTGGGGGCGTGATCGCGATGGATTGGCATTCTCGTCAGTCGCGTCAGTCATGTCAGTTCGCCCAGCTGCAGGGCTTCCTCCGATATCCGCGTACGACTGAGCGTTGTCCGAGGGGCCAGCGCTTTGCCCTCCAACACGAGGGTCGACCGCAGAAGTATTTCCTGCGGGTGCGCCGTGGTATGCCGGATCAACGCGGTCACGTGGGGCGCGATCTAACTCAGAGGTGCCCGCTATTCCGCTGCCCACAGCTCCGGCACCCGCAGTGATGCCAGTAGTGTCAGTAAGCCCTGCAGTGTCGCTGGTAGTACCGGCCATGCCAGTCGGGCCGGTGGTGCCGGTGATGCCAGTCGGGCCGGTGGTGCCGGCGGTGCCAGTGGTGCCGGTGGTGCCGGTGGTGCTGGTTGTGCCAGTAAGGCCACTGTTGGAACTGGTACCAGTGAAGCCCGTTGTGCCAGTAGAAGGATCCACGGGCTGGCGGTGTGCGTAGTCTGAAGAGGCAGAGCCAGCGAGCCCACCACCCACAGCTCCAGCTCCAGCACCGGCAGCAATGCCAGCATCGCGATGAGTGGGATGTCTATAGAAGATCGTCAGCTCTGCGAAAATTTGGCTTGGCAAGATCAAAAACGTAGCAAAAGAACTTACTGAACATCGCTTCCAACCGTTCCCGTCGTGTCGTATGGATGAACCTTCTGGCTTTCATTTGGCGCGACGGACCCACGTTCGTGAGGCGTCGAGGTATTGAACATCGAAGGCTGGCCATGCTGCGTGTCATGTCCCAACTCGTGGTGCTGGCGAGCAGCCTGCGGGTGATTCTGCTCGCTGAGCGCCGCTCCAGCGCCCGCTCCAGCGGCTCCAGCGCCGCCAACGACGGCAGCATCGCGCCCATGATGGCTCTTCTCCTGCTCCTTTTCAACCTTCTTTTCCTCCTTCTTCGCCTCCTTCTCTTCCTTCTTCGCCTCCTTCTCTTGTTCCTTGGCAAGCTTCTTCTCCTCTTTCTCTTGCTGTTTCTCAAGCTTCTCCTGCTCCTTGGCTTCCTTCTCGCGCTCCTTCTCTTCCGGATCTTTCTTCAAGAAGCCAAAGAGACCACTGGACTTGCGCTTTTCGCTTTTATCGTTCTTGTCATCAACGTCGTCCGCCGCTTCAGTGAAGCGGGAATCCTTAGAGTCCTTAGTCGTATGACCAAGAGATCTTTGCGCCTCACGTTCGGCTTCGGATGACTTGTGATGCTTTTCAGCGCCAATAGCAGCTCCACCGACAGCACCGGCTCCGGCAGCACCAAGAGCAGCGTCTCTACCGTGATGCTGCTTGTCGTCCGCAGTCGTCTGGGAAGTGCCAGCCTGTTGCTGATTATGATGGTGATGTCTATCAGCTTCAACAGCAGCAGTACCCACTGCACCAGCGCCAGCAGTGCCAAGTGCCACGTCTCGTCCAGTATGATGCTGCCTATCTGATGCAGTGGCACCAGTACCAGTACCAGTACCAGTACCGGTGATTCCAGTTGTGGTATCCTCCCCGGTATGATGGTGCTTGTCTGCCGCTACTGCGCCAGCGCCAAGGGCACCAACGCCAGCAGTGCCCAAAGCCGCGTCCCTTCCTGCATGTGTTTGCTGAGTGGATGTGGGAATAGCGTCGTCGCGTAGGGCGGTCGAGTCATGGCCAGTCTGCCCGAGCCCAGAGCCAACGGTAGAGGATCCGTGGCCAAGTCCGGTGACTGACCCAAGGCCAGCACCAGCACCAACGCCAGCACCAGCAGCCAAGGCTGCATCGCGCTCAGTCTGAAACTTCCCAGTTTCCGTGGCAGCAGCTCCAGACCTCTCATCAACGTTGGGGTCCAAGCGGTTGGCGGTTGGGGTCTCGTGAGGCCCCGTGGTGCCACCCAGAGCAAAAGATTTCGCTGTGTAGGTGGGGGCAACATCTGCGGTACAAGTAGCGGATTAGGTTGGTTCGAGACCTTTTCTTCTGAATGCATATTGATCAAGCTTACCTGCATGCGTTCCAATATCACTCTGAGGGGCGGTGCGGTCTGGAAGAGTTGACTGACCAACAGGCTCTTGGGTGAAATCTGGCCGATTGGTGGTGGATATGGCGGCGGTGGGCAGAGAAGAAGTAGCAAACGCAGAGTTGGTTGCATTCAAACCAGACGCGCGCGTATCATGTATATCCGAGTCGACATGGGAGGCCCCAGTTCTATTGCCACCTGGAATACCAGACTTGATGCTCGTTGTGCTGGCCTTGTCCTGATCAGCGGAAGCGTTGAGCGCCGTATCATGACCGGCGGTGCTAGGTGCTGTTGGGCCGACGGTATAAGAATCGATGCCTTGCGCACTGGTTGGGCTGACGAGTCCCTTGTCTGAATCACCGAAATTCTGAGGTCTAGAAGAGTTGAGTTAGGTGAACAGAACAGCCAGGCTAGCAGCCAGATATTGTTCAGCTTACGGAATTTGAGGAGCACTGCCAGCGCCCAAAGCGGGGTCTCGGGTGCCACCGGTGGCAGAGCCTTGAGCAGCGCCCAGATTAGACTCTGGGGTGCTGCCGACAGTAGAGTCTCGAGTAGCACCCAGATTAGACTCTGGGGTGCTGCCGACAGTAGAGTCTCGAGTAGCACCCAGAGTAGAGTGTCGGGTGGTCCCTAATGTAGAGTCTCGAGTAGCACCCAGAGTAGAGTCTCGGGTGGTCCCTAATGTAGAGTCTCGAGTAGCACCCAGAGCAGAGTCTCGGCTGTTTCCTAATGTAGAGTCTCGAGTGGTGCCTAGAGAGGAATCTCGCGCGGAGTCTTGCACCAAGGAGCTTGTGAAACCACCAGTATTAGGACCCCCAGTCCGGGTAGAGGTCGGAGCGGTTGAGGAAGTGGTTTGATATGCATCGTTCGCAGATGAAGAACCAGTCGAGAGGGGGTTGGCCGCCGAAGCACCAGTGGATGATGTAGTGCTTGGGTTGACAGTACCGGTAGCAGCAGGCTTGGAGGATAATGGGTTGGTACTGATTGAGTCATCACCAAAACTGCCAGGCATTTGTCTACGTAGAAGAGGAATATCAATAAGCGGTCCCAGCTGGGAAGTAGTATAGACGACTTACTCGGATCTCTGGGCAACGCCAGCTGGGGTCTCGGCAGTGGTCTTGGAGCCACCGAAGTGGGATCCCTCACCCGTCAACGCGCCAGTATTGCCGGAGGTGTCGAATTCTTCCTTGTTGCTCGGGGAGCTGGGAGGATTGTCAGTAAACAGATGTCGTGTGTTAGCGGAGCCAAGTCTAGCTTGGTTGCTGGGGCCTTACAGAAGGCTCTTGATCTTTTCCATGTTGAAAGAACGCTGAGGAAGTTGCTTGGGCTATGAGTTGGGTATGTCGTGGGTGGATTTGATCGAGAAAGCAAAATAACTTAGAGGAAAGCGGGGGAGATGCACGAATTAAGAGTGGTTGCAGAAGGCCCGACTGAACGGGTCGAAGATTGTGAAGTTGGAGGGAGCTGGTAGGATGACGACCAATGGGTTAGGTAGAAACGCGTCAAGATTGGGATTTGGCAGCTAGCTTGGTCATGGAGTGTTTGACAATACAGCTTGTACCTCCGATTCCTTGGATCGGACGAATTCGATGATGCAGCTTGACCGCTCCTGCATGATAAAACCCCACCATGCGGTTCTCCAGTGACGTAACCATAGTCACAGCCACACGCCAGACGCGCGCGTATCGCTCCTTCCTCTGATTTTAAGGTGTGGCTTGCGCGTACAACTTTGGGAGCCAATTCGAATTCCTTGGACATTCCACGGCCTGCCTTGTCCAAGTCGCGCTGTCATCTGACTGAAGATCTGTGCATCCTTGCGCTCCTTTCCCACGGTCGCCGCTGCGGCTGCCGTCGCGTTCTGGCCGTGTGACCTTGTTTTTTGCTCCGATTGCCTTGGTTTGGGCAGATCAATGGGGGTGCCAATAGTCATTTTCGATGTTGTCATCTTGGCCCTGGAGTCAGGAATGGCGGCCGTTGCCTTCAGAGCTCACGATGTTCGTCGATAGGCCATAGCAAAATCTTGCCTGCAACGGCCTTTTGAGAGTCATCGTTCTTGCGACTTTCCAAGTACCTAGTCATCATCGTCGACCGTCGCAAAAGGATTTTCAATCTCTTCGCTTCCGTCCAAAGGAGCAATGCTCGTAAGCAGCGTGCCTCGCGCTACCATCAGTCCAAGTTTTCGCGTTCTCCTGTTTCCTCCCTCGTCTACGCACATGGTTAGAGGCAATCAAGGTTGTAAGAACGGCACGTTGAGTACCTTGCAGTGTTTCCTCCGCGTTGTCAAGAACCAGATTCATCAATTGATCAAACCCTTTCAAGACTCCTGAGACCTCGCGACCTCCGCTGAATTTGACGAGCAGTCTCCGCTCTGAGTATTTGCTCAAATCCAGAATGTTCTCCTTTTTGGGTCGTTCCTTGTCTCCTCCATGACTTTGGTGTGCTCCTCCTCCTCCTGCTCCTCCACGCCCGCCCGCATGGTGTCCTCCACCACCTCCACGACCACCAGGTCCACCTCTGCCGGGTCCTCCGCGTCCGCCGCGTATCGAAGCTCGTTCGGACATTTCTAAAATGTTGTGGATTGGACGATGGTTATTAGGAAGTTTAGCAACTCTGATCTAAATCAAAAAGCTTCCGTGCCGGCACGACGAAAAACGCAAGCATTGGTGACCCTCGGAAAATAGATGCACCGGGTCCGGGAATCGGCAAAACGCCGAAGGCCTGGTAGCCGAGCCGATTCTGCCACTTGATCTGAAGCCACTCATGCGTTTCACCGCTTTACAGGGTTGCGAATGGCCGAGGCGACTGTGATACAACTCAGATATAGTTCATTCGTTGTTTGGTACATGATCGACCACGGGAATTAGAGTGCACTGTTCATGGTATGTACGCGAGCCGGGGTAAACACTTCGCCATCCTGACTTCTGCCCAGACGCCAACACTCTCGGCTGCGGATCAGAGTTTTTTTATTGCAGAGAGGAGGCTCACCCGCACGACCAGATTCGCCGCGAAGCTCTGATCCATGTATAATGTGCCCAATTCTGTTTCTTTCTTGAGAATGGCACTCCTCCCTTCGCAGACCGCAGTGGCTTCGCCATGTACCAACTCGCCAGTAGCGGCCTGCTCCTCCTCTCCATAGTGTTCTGCAGAGTCCTTGCAGCACCATCTGCGAGCACTCTAGCGGTCTGCGATGCGCTCTACGCTGCCAATCAATCCCAGCTCGCCTACGACCCTCTTGGGCCTTCTGCGTTGAAGTCAGTTGCGTTGGATGCCCAATACCTGGAAACGAACACAGGCTACTGGGATATTGAGAACTCTTTGAATCGTGCCGCTTGCGTCTGGTACCCAGCCAACGCTCAAGATGTGTCGCTCGCCGTCAAGCTGTTGAACAATTTCACAACGATGCCTTTTGGCCTGAAGTCCGGTGGCCACAACCCCAACCTGGGCTACAGCTCCGTCGACCAAGGTGTGTTGATATCGTTTCGTCCCAATCTAGCCTCCACAAGCCTGAGTGGCGATGGTTCCACCGCCTACGTCGGCCCGGGCGCCAAATGGGAAGAGGTGCTTACGGCTCTGACACCCTCGGGCAAGGCTGTGACTGGGGGGCGACTGGGCGATGTCGGTGTGGCCGGCTACATGCTCGGGGGCGGGCTGTCTTTCTTGACGGATCAATATGGCTTCGCCTGCGACAACGTTGCCAACTACGAGCTCGTCTTGGCCGACGGAACGGTTACGAATGCCAACAGCTCCTCGAACCCAGACCTGTTTTATGCGCTGAAGGGTGGAGGCAACCAGTTTGCTGTCGTCACCCGCTTCGATATGGTCGCCCGCGATATCGACATGGTATGGGGCGGCACTAGGATCTACGATGGCACTGTGTCTTACCAGGCTATGAACTCGGCGACGGCCAATTTCACGTCAACCAACACAGATAACAAAGCTGCGGTGATCGTGACTTACGACTTCGCCCTGTACGATCTGGCCAGCCTTATAGTGGTCTTCTACTTTTACGACGGCCCGACGCCCCCTGAAGGCGGTGCGTTTGCCGAATTTGACAAGATCCCCTACATCTCATCAAACACGCAAACGCAAACCTACGCAGACCTGCTGAAGGCGAACAACGAATTCAATGTGGACGGCATGAGGTACAGGACGAGAGGCGCGACGTAAGTCATGCTCTGGATGCTCATGCCCGAGCTACAAAGTACTGATCAACGGAGTAGGTATGGAAATCGGCCGTACCAGAACATGACTGATTTCTTGGAGTACCACTACAAAGAGTTCAGTGCAGGCGCCTTCGCTTCCAACTTGCAGGACCTCGACATTCAGGTGTTCAGCTACGCGATCCAGCCCATCCCTGTAGGCCTGATGCAGAGCAGCCAGCAAGCGGCCGCCGCGGTCGGCTCCGACGGCAATCTCCTCGGACTCGACCCTAGCCACGGGGATTTGATATTCATGGAGTACGACTTGAGCTGGAGCAACCCGCTCTGCGATCAACAATGCCCTGGCATTCTCGCGAATCTGACAACCACGATTCAACAACACGAAGCCAGCGTGTGGGGCAGCATACCGCCGACGCACTATCAATCTGGCGACGTCCAGACCACCTCGTAAGTGGCCCCAAGAAACACGGCTCGTCCGTGTGACATTTCAATGGCCGGTTAGCTGACAATGGCACATCCATCAAAGGCACAATCCGATCTTCATGAACGACGGCATGGCCGACCAGCTGGTCCTGCAGTCGTACGGCTCCGACACGTACAACAAGCTCAAGCAGATCCAGCAGCAACGTGACCCGCAGGGCTTCTTTTCGCAGCGACAGGGCGGCTTCAAATTAACGTAATGTCGGTAGGTTTACATGCATCATTTAGAACAAAAGGCGTAAAATGGCGCATGGCGAGAGCGTGCGGACAGTCAGCTCACGGTCCGTCGGGAGTCATCTTCTGCTCAAGATCGAGACAGCGGCACCTTGCTGAGCGCCCGGTCTCGGCGCGGTCTCGTGTTGGTTGGACGGCTTACGGCGAAGGCGCGTCAGCCTGGAGCCTCATTTGCGGCTGCGTCTCGCGTCGACACGTGCAGAGATAAGCTTAAAGAATACCATTAGTTTGGCCTTTCCACGAAACGTAATGCGTGATTTTTTATTTTTGTGTTGTGCACCATGTCTTGGCGTTTTGCGAGTGGCCACAGGTCTCTGAGTTTGAAAAGCATGCCTTGTACAGTAAGACGGTCCGCTCTGAAATTCTTCAGCGCGCGAAGACCACTACCGCATATACGAACATCTGATGGCGGAGGATCGGCGCGCTTCCCCGGAGCATGCTTGCCGCTGCCTAGCCATCAAAAATAGTTCTGGCGCTGGGCCTATTCGAGCATCCGCTTGCCTCTCGTCTTACCGTTCTGCAGCCCCGGCACAGGACGTCCTGGGCTGTCGTTGTGCCTGTAATGAGGAGAGGCGCAGACCCAACACCACTCCACAATACGAAATGATGATACCAGAACCTGTACCACTTCGAGCAACTGCGATGTCTCTTTGGTATTGAAATTACTATGATTTTGGGAGAGGCACCAATCCCCAGCACCGCTTGACGGCAATTAAGCCTGAAGCATAAGAGCTGGTCCTCAAAAACATAAATCTGAGAGGGTCCGCAAGACTACTTGTCCACCAAGTCGCTGCGACCACTCTTGTCATTCGCGATGCACGCAATTAGACTCGTTCTTTATCTTCTCTTTAGCCTCATGTCGAGCGTATCGGCCACTTACGTCCAGAAGTCTGACGTGGAACGTGACTGTTACAGCGGCACAGTCTGTGGAGTTAAGGACGGCCAACCAGTCCTCGTAGGTCTTGCATGATTGCTTCACTAGGCTGCCCTCGCTGATCAAGGTCATGCCTCTCGGACAGATGACTTGCAATGGGCATCAGGTCATCGAGGCCTGCGGAGACGCCAGTCCTGAATGCTATTGTTCCGAGCCGACGCTGCATGGGCCCGCCTTTTGCGCCTGCAAAGTCTGATCATAAGACCTCCTCAATGAAACATACTTTGTGCAACAAATGCTGGAACGTAATCAGATTTTCCGAATGACTGCAACGACCAGCGACGAGATCAATAGCAAATGCGCTTGCTCGATACCTCACTTCATATATGATCCACAGGCAGGCGCCATTGGCGTCATCCGCTGCGTTCTTCATATCAGTGGCAGAGTCGTGCTCTGATGACTGCGTTGGCCCCATCCGCCAAGACGATGTGGCATTGGTTCGATGTCATGAGCTGAAGAGGGCCTCGGGTTGCCGGGGAAGAGCATGCGAGGATCAATAGGCCGCGAACTAAACCGTCAGCGCAGGTACCTGACGTACAGCAGAGCTGGCGCCATTTCAGGAGAATAATCAAATCCACCGGCCATCCCTGAGTCGGTCATCATTGCATCTGCAAGCAATGTATCCAAGGGAAGACCGATCGAGCATGGTTCGTCGGCCTGTCGTCCCGCAGCCAGCTGAGATGCCCATCATCGCCAGCCGCATGGACTTCGCAATATTTGCGTGTCACCTTGCGGCTTTGCAAGACTTTCAGAGGCACAAAGACACGAGAACTATCGCTACAGTTACCCGAGAAAGGTCGGAGCTTGCTAGTAGTTCGACCGAAGTTGCAGAATTGTTACCCTCTCCTAGACGTGCATCTAGAGCTGCCCTTTATAGCAATCGCATCGGCTTCGGCGAGGGCGTCTTGCATCATGTTACGTAATCCAAAGCCTGTCATGGAAGATGGAATGTTGTCTAGGCGTCTAGCTTGAGAATTACGATATATTCGACTATGAGTAGCTGGACAGCTGGAGAGAACGTCCGCACGCTGTCAACGAAGGGATGCATCGCGTAAGCTGGCGTTTATTCGTATCTTTTGTATCAACGGCTACCTCCTCATGCCCATGAGAAGTTTTCTGTGTGTAAATACACGCTGGGCAACGTGTTTGAAGATGTAGCAATCCTCAGATTTTCAGCAGCTACCGCGTTCCTCACGTCGTTCTTCATCTCCTCTGGTCCACAAACGTACACACTCAGGCGCTGTTTAGTGTCTGCCGCCTCCGCCGCCTCATCCTGGATCATGCTCCGTAGCTGCGGACGACCTGACCTTTCTGTCACATTGATGGCGAACTGTTGGACTTCTGCACTTGAATTGTCGTCGGATGCCGAGTCGACTGCTTCGGCAAACACTTTGCCCGTGGACTTCGAGACAGATTCCGCGCCTGGAAAGGGCCCCTGAGCTTGTCCAGTGAGGAATACCTGTGCGTCGAAGCTCGCGGTCAATTCGAGAGCTGGATACTTGTCCAGAATGCTGCCGATAGCGTTTTGGAACCAGACCCTAGTATCGATATCCCTTGTCGCAAGAATCACTTTCATAGACGACGGCCTGACTGAATGCTCTGTGAAGTTTGCCTCAAGCTCCTTTGAAGACTTTGTGGAGGTTTGATTTCTTGCAAAATCTTCGATGAACGGCAGCATCCAGCCAGCGCCAGCACCGCCGGCGATGATGGTAGCTCGATCGCTGCTGTATAAGGTCTGTGGATTGATGCCGCCGTAAGGTCCATCGATCAGAACGGGCGTGGAGATGCCGGTTGTTCCTCTGGCCTTTTCGTACAGTTTCGCAGTCATACCGCCTTGATGGCGGATATAAAAGGTAATCTCGCGCTGTTCTCCAGCAGACTTGGGAGGCAATGAGCAGATAGTGAAAGGATGTGATGTGAGGGTGTGTAAGCCAAAGCCGGGGAAACGCAGGAAACAATGCTGGCCTGCGATCCAATCGAAGCTGACCGGAATGGTTACGCGAACAAAGCCGTTATTTTCCACAAAAAGATGCGCCTTTTTACCGAAGCCATACTCAAAGCAAGTCCTCAGCAACGGGTAGATCAGACACGGAACGTAGACTGCTGCAGTCGCTACGAAGTAGTTCCTGAATACACATCAGCGCCACGTAGCTTGGCGGTAACGCCTGAAAAGTAGCTCTGAGGACTTACCAGGACGTCAAGGCTGCATCACAATGCCAGAAAAAAATCACCATGAAGGCTGCTACGGAGACGAAGTGCGATGCCTTGAAGAACTCGTAGTTCAAATTCCTAAAGATGAATCCGATGAGCTGCGCGTCTGGGTACAGTGCATGGTCTGAGTCGCATACCGAATCACACTGAACGAGGCAACTGTAAGAAAAGCTTGAAGAATCCAAGCAGCAATGCCTGTCCAGTATTCGAGCGTGTTGGTTTCGTTCACCTGTGCCACCATGTCCCCGAGGTGGATGTGGTAAACGATGAATGGGAAACCATGCATCAAAGCAAGAACGAAAAACGCATAGGCAATCCATCTGTGGAAAACTTGGAGCTTCTCATATGAGACCCCGGTGACGAGTGTAATCCAATTCGTCTTGCTTGCTGTCGCGCTGCATCCAGGGCTTTCAGTTGAAGGCTACTTGCCCGTCACAGGGAGACAATTACTAACAAGATGAAGGGCATGCACGCAAGCGCGAGCCAACCAGATCGCGTTCCGAGTGGAGGAGAATTTCCCCAATTTAAATTGGGCCAGTAATATGGTCTCGGTGCCAAATCCATACCTGCGAGACTCCCGAGTTAGTCTTGGTACTATCGTAGAACAAGTACGTGACTGACTGAAGAAGTAGGTCACTCCCACGGCTGCCAGAAGTAGGAGGCCGACAGGGGCGGAGTTCCATCCCAGCGACTTGATGTAGAATCCACGGTAAGACAAGTAGCGGAAAGCTGCCACTCCTTTATCCCAAATTCCAGGGCGACGGGATTCCCGATGTGCCGTTATTCGCATGGCAAGGTTTCCAACCACGAATACGCCGATGCAAGACATGAAGAAGGCAACTGTTGGAATTGCGAATACGTGGTCTGCTTCATACCTAGTAGATCTGGCTCAGTACAGTGATGAGAAACACAAGACTATGCTCGGGACTCGCAAACATACCAAAAACGCCATCGTTCCATATAATACTGGCACTCTCCAGGTACACCGAAGGATGCGCAATCGAACATGCGGCTCCCATCGAGCGCCAGCGGATAAGACAGCCAGCCAGACATCGTCAAAGGATAGCTATTCAGAGTCCTAAGCGTCTGTTATTGGGCAATCAAACTTAAAGAAATCTCGACTCTTTCCTTGCTCTGGCTGGCCGACAGTCGGTTTCTTTATACACATCAACTCGGAGCCTGAATAATCTTTGACTCATGTTCGGAAACAGCTCCATTCGTGTCTTCGTGCACGAATCCCTTGCACGTAACTTCCCATTGTCGCTAGCGGCTCCTGCAGAATTGAGCAATTTTTGCGCAATTGAGCACATTTCGATTTAGCAGGGGGACTTTGCTGGGCTTGGCAGGTCTTGGCCATTGTTGAGCAAGTTTAATGTCGGGCAGAAGCATATTACTTTGGCGTGAGAGGTTCTGACTCAGGATCTGCAAAAAACGCCCTCAACTAGCAGAAAACCCGTTCAAGCTTCTGAGCAGGTTTTCGCGGAGCTCTGTTCAGTGCTTCGACACGAATATAGATATTTGATTATCATCCACACTCTCCGCCTGTAGACTGTCAACTTGGCAGACGGAATTCATCATCTCTTCACACGTCAAGAGCACAAGAGCAACATCGATAGCTCGACATCAACTCGCCTGAGGAAAAGTCTGGCCAGGTTGAGTATCAAAACCCTCTTGATCTCGAGCCTGCCTCCAGACGCACGATAGATATGATGTCGATGACCAACGCTCCAGCGGCAACAGCGACGACGTCAGGCATGGACATGTCGACAGGAATGACGGGCATGGCAACGTCGACAGGGATGCCGATGGCCACATCATCCTCGTCCTCGAACATGGACTCTATGGCCATGGTGTTCTTCACAGCAACCAGCACCCCGCTTTACTCCATGGCCTGGACTCCAGCCTCAACGGGCCAGTACGCTGGCACTTGCATCTTTCTGATCGTCTTTGCGTTCATCTTTCGAGGCCTGATGGCGGTGCGCTGTCGACTGTGGGAGTTGGACGCGTGGTGGTCGTCATATGGTCGTCGCCGCCGTGGTGACGCTGCTCTGGTGGAGTGTTGCGGCAACCCAACCGACGAGAAAGCGGGCCGCACCAGGCCATGGAGAGCACGTGAGGCAGTGCTGATGGGAGTGGTGGACGTCGTTCTTGCTGGAGTCAGCTATCTCTTGTAAGTCTGCAAAGCGCGAGAGGCGTGAAGATCCGCTCAGACAATCCGCTGACGCTGCAAAGGATGCTGGCCGTCATGACGATGAACGTGGGCTACTTCCTGAGCGTGCTGGCGGGCATCTTCGTCGGGAGCATGGCGTTTGGGCGGTATGTGGGCGACGGGGCGCACTGGGACTCTTCGCAGACGTGCCACTAGTTGCTGCCGCACACAGATTCGTCATGTAGAGAATGGGGTGGGCGATGGCAGAGAATGGGGGTTTGGTCTCGCTGTCGATGAATGGCTGCAACCTCTTGTGAGGAAAAGTCGCCCGGGCTTTCAGTTAGCTGCTTGGGCTAGTTGTTACGATCTGAATGAACATGTGTCTAATAATACAAATCGGTTCCCCACAGAGCCGCTGTATCTACACACAACACGGAAAAGGAAGAAGAAGAAGGAGAGAATGGCGGACGCGGCCGGTGCGGAGCGCCGCGGCGTCGACGACAGGCCCTCTTGCGCCTCGGAGAAGGCCATCGCCGAGCGCTCGCACTCGTGACCCCGCTCACGCCGCCGCCGCCGCCGCCGCCGCCGCCCACTCGTACGCCGGCAGGCGCCAGCGCGTGCGCGGGCCGGCCGCCGCCCGCTTGTGCAGGCCCGTGCGCCCGGCCAGCCAGATGGCCCCGTCGCGCGCCCACAGCGCCCAGGCCGAGGCCGGGAACATGGCGCGCACGCCGCCGGGCAGGCCGCCGCCGGTGCGCTGGGCGTGCTCCGGCCGGAACACGCGCTCGTAGCGGCGCAGGGCGGCGGGGATGTCGGCGGGCGCGGCGGCCTTTGCGAGCTCGCCGGCCAGCACGTAGGCGCTCTCGATGGCCAGGCTGGTGCCGTCGCCGCCAAAGGCGGCGAAGGCGGCGTCGCCGATGAGCGCGGCGTGGCCGTTGGTCCAGGCGGGCAGGGCCAGCTGGACGGTGCCGCTCATGTAGAAGCCGTCGTCGCGGTCCATGTCGCGCAGGAGGCGGGGCGTCTGCCAGCCGGCGTCGGCGAAGTAGTCGTGGAGCATCGCCTTGGTGGCCTGCGGGCCCTGGGCGAGCGCTGCGTCGACGACGGGGTCGTGCTGGCCTTGGGCGGGCGTGGTGATGCTCAAGTAGGCGCCCATGGTCGACCTGTCGCGGTGCGGGCGGATCATGACGGAGCGGCCCTTGGAGGGCGTGTACCATTCCCACAGATCGGTGTCGGTCGGCAGGCGGGGGATGGTGAAGAAGGCGGTGTAGTGGCCGAGGAAGCGAGAGAAGTGATCGCTGGCAGGGTCTTGGTCAAAGATCATGGCTCGGGTCTTCGAAGTGGCTCCGTCAGCGGCAACAAGCAGATCGAAGCTCCTGTTCTGGCCGCCGGTGAATTGCACATGGGCTTGGCCCTCGGCCTGCCTGACTGAAGCGATGGAATCGCCATACATGTATCTGACGTTGTGCAGCTTGGCCGTGGCGTCCATGAATATCCGCGCCAGGTCAGCTCGCAAGATCTCGTACTCTGAGGTGACGTTGCCGCGGGCCGTCGAAGCGCGCAAAGGCCTTGCCGGACGAGTTGATGAAGCGTGTACCCTCTTCGGTCGTGTGACAGGCCCTGATCGCCTCTTCGACGTGCATGCGCCGAACGACCTCGATCGCGGCTCCCTCGATGTCGACCGCTTGTCCGGTTGCCCTAGGCGCGGGCGATCGTTCAACGATTGTTATGGCCAGCTTGAGGCCGGACCTGGCGAGCCAGTAGGCCAGACATGGCCCGGCGATTCCGGCGCCCGAGATCAAGATATTCATAAGGGGAGCTGACATGGCGAGCACGTACGGCAATGACTGTAGGTGGATGGGTGATCTGGATATCTCTGCAGCACGTTCTCGTGAGCGCCATGACTGATACTTATATAATTCTCAATTCGATATCAGCTCTTTGTCTTTGCTTGATGCCTGGAAGTGCTGTGCAAAAGTTCCCCGTAATCCAGCGGCGTCGATGTGCTTCGGGAATCTCGAACTCGGGAATCTCTATCTCGGGAATCTCTCGTACAAGACTTCGGGAATCTCGTCCGACGCCTACCAACTTCTCATCGTACGCTCGCCCAGACGGTGTTTGATAGGTGACTCAGGCCGGTCCGTAATTGCGTGGTTTTCAGATCTATGATGAAGCATGTCGGTTGCGAGAGCTCCGGCAACCGCGGTGGGCTGGCTGCAGTAGGGGCAAAAAAGTGCTGATGTAATGTGCTGCACTGCGGGCATTCACCATCCGGTATCATTAGACTAAAAGACAGCCTTCCGCTGCCAGAAAGTCCCTTTTGTCCTAGTTTCCGATTTCAGATGCCTTTTATCCCTTTCCTTTGGCATGACACGGAGTCTACCTACCTTCAAACATCTTACATATGCCGATAACCAAACCTGCCGTGGCCTGCGTACGTTGTGGGGAGCGGAAAGTAAAGTGTGACCGGCAGAGCCCCTTGTTCCGCGTGTATCAAGCATGAGGCAGACTGTATATACAGAGGACCGGGCCAGGTAGCGAGCAAAAGGCGGCTTGACTCTGTCCATGTCCAGCAGCGCACGCACAACAAAGCTGCCCGGTCAGCCGAGGGCCGTCCGAGGGTCTCCCAATCAATACAGCCACACAGGCTGACGAGGCAACGAGCGGATGTTGAGACAGCGACCGAGCCCCAGCTGGTACAACATGGACAGGAGGGGACGGGCCTCGTCGAGAAGTAAGCATTCTTCATTCGAAGAGCAGCACGAGCCTAAGACTTTCTGTAGTAGTCTGTGGTCAAGAGTGGCCGAAGAGGTATGAACTTTTACCCTCTCTGCTCCCGGCATATCAGTAAAATGAAAGACATGACTGACATGCACAGATTGAGGATGTCCGAAACCCGCTGGAAGAAGAGTCTAGCGATGAAGTTGACGACGCTCAGGGGCTTGGGGAATACGAAGATTTCTCGTATGTCCTATGCCCCGATTCCACGGTTCATGTACCACTACAACACCCGCACCCCGAGCTTATCTATCGATTGTGGCAGACGTTTGTGGAGAATGTCAACCCATTGACGAAGTTGGTACATGTGCCGAGCCTGAGGCAGGCCATAGATGCGGTCATTGATGAGCCAGATCGAATGCCAAGGACCTTCAGAGCCCTCATGTTTTCGATTTACAGCATGGCAGTTCTGTCGCTCTCGGCAACAGAGTGCTACGAGATGATGAATGAAGAGCGGACAACGGTGCTCTGTCGGTACATCAGATTCAGCAGGATTGCTCTGGTTCGCGCAAATTTCATGAGCACCACAAGCCTTGTAGTTCTGCAGGCACTGATACTCCACATCTTCTCGATCAGGGACAGCGCGGAAGCACGAGCTGTGTGGACACTCAGCGGAGTGGCGGTACGTCTGGCTGAAGGGATGGGCTTGAGCGTCGATGGAAGTGTGCTCGGCCTTTCGCCCTTCGAGACGGAGCTCCGCAGACGAGTTTGGTGGCAGCTTCGCATGCATGATTTCCGTGCTGCCGAGCTAAGTGGGCAAGCCAAGTTCAAGGAGCTGAAAGTCGACCAACGAACGCCGAAGATGCCCGCGAACGTGGACGATATCGATCTGGTGCCAACCATGTCGCAGCCTCCAAGCGAGTCCGAAAAACCAACAGAAATGATATGGACGATGTGCAGGGCAGAGCTTACTGGGTTTGCTGCTAGAGCTACCGCGACAGTGAAGCCAACAGCCGCAGAGAGTAAGGCGATGCGAATGCCAGATGCGTTTGCCGCGATGAGTCGCGTTCGCAACATGGATGAGAAAATCGATGAGTTGGAGGATTTACTCGAAAGCAGGATCCTCAGGTTCTGCGACCCCTCCCAGCCGCTGCACCTGTTGACGATGCTTGGAGCTCGACTGTCAACGAACTTGATCCGATTCGTCTCACATCACGCGCACATCAAGGCGTCTGGAGAAGCGGCTTCGACGGCGGAGCTACAGTTCGTGTGGGACGCTGTCATCAAGCTTCTGGAGCAATATAAAATGATGCAATGCAGCCCGCAGCTCGGCGGGTTCAGTTGGTGTGTTCCCTTCTATATCCAGTGGCATGCCATTATATACGTGATGGACACGCTTAGAGCAAATCCACTTCACCCAGATGCCGACAAAGCCTGGCAGCTCCTCCATTCGGTGAACGAGGCCAATCTAGACAAGCTGTTGGATGTCAAGAGACCGATCTATATGGCTGTCAGGAAGGTGTGCCTGAAGGCATTCGACGCAAGGATAGAGGCTCTGACCAGGCTATCAAAGACTCGCGTCGCAATACCGGAATACATTGACACGTTGCGACAGCAACAGCATAGAACGAAAGCGGCAAAAAACGCTACACGTGAGATGAGTGGCGCGTCACAAAAGGAAGATCTGTCACATAAGCAGCGTGCGGCGAGCTGGCAGCAGAAGCAAGAATGGAGGCCTTCGCAGACCGAGGATTCCGTAGGACAAGATCATGCATTTTGGCTCAGCGATGACACGCAAAGGGGTTGGCTCGTCGATGGGCCAGCTTTTGCAAGCAATCAAGAGATCGACTTGTCCTTTGCTGGAGAGCTATGGCCCGACATGTCCGGAGGAATAGTCACAGATTGGGACCAGTGGAGCTCGTAGATCTGCCCGTAGCGACACTTTCTCATCGAGCTTATATTGAACAAAGGAAAACAGCCAAAGTCTTTCAGTATCGTAGGCCGAGTGTACATTCCGGGGATACCCAGGAGACATAGAATAAGGCACACGCAAAAAAAGCCTCAGCCATATTCGATCCAGGATAGATGGGTCTTCGTCGAGCGAATCGCTTGACCGATCTCCCAAGAAGGAACCACCTTTACACCTGCCATAGGCGGTGGTCACAGCAGCGGCCGGCGTTTTGGGGGCGATATGATTGCGGTTTGGCTGGATAAGCGGGACTGACACTCGTAAGCGCCACTAGAGCACGTGAAGGGATACGATCGGTGTTCAACAGGAAGAAAACCTGACGGCGCTAAGACAACGCTGGATGAGTGTGGCGGTGTGATGATTCTTGTTGTTTGGTTGAAGAAATAAAACCGTAGAATAGCGTTTTCAGCCGGGACAGATGCATTGCATCTCCGGTGTACCTGCTCCTGACTGCGCGTGGGTTATTTTCGGCAGAAAGGCTGAGCACCGGTCTTTCGATAAACATCTTGCCCTGAACCAGATAGAGTTTTTTTTTGTGGTCTGGGCTTTCAGGTATATCTCGTACGCGCAACTTGCCTGAGACGAAGAGCGACAGTATAGATGAGCTGTGTCGATGGACGCATGATTGTCGACTTGTTTTGTCGTTTATTGCCAGCAGCAGGCCGCAGCATTTCGCCTTCCAGATTCTGCGCAGCTGGAATTGTCCGCTCCGCTGCGTTTTCTTCACCTAATACTGTAGCTTTCCCTCCCCCCCCCTTCGCTGGGTAATCTCCTCTCCTCCTCCTCCACCATTTCCACCCAAACCCCGTTCCCGCTGTCCCCCATACCCAAGCATGCTCTCCTCCGGTCTGAACGCCTTGGCCGGCTCCAAACGACGACGCAGCAACTCGCCGTCGCGCGACACTCCAATCTCCAAATCTGCCCGCGCTTCAGATCCAAGCAAGAACGTGGACCCGGATTTGCCGGACGCTACCCCCATCGCCGACCATCGCGGCAGCACCAATAACAACAACAACAACAACAACAACAACAACAACAATGTCTACTTTACATCAAATGGCTTCCAGCAGCCACTGCAGCTCGCACAAGACCTGCAGCAACAGCATCAGCAGCAGCCGCAGTCGCAGACGCAGCAGCAGCAGTCGAACCCTTCGCTCGGCCCACGAGACAACAGGATCGACTACGTGACGCGTCGCAAGACCGACGATCTGCCACTGCTGGACCACGAACGCGATTCGCTCGCCGGCATCGCCGACATCCTGCACAGCTACCACAAGATCCTTGACAACGGCGAGTCGCTGGCTGCCAACCTGGGCGCCAAGCCCATGTCCGCCAACATCTTCCGACGCATAGAGAAGATGTTCGACGCCGCTCCACGTGTCGTACACGCCGGGAGCAACGACTTCGTTCCTACCTGGCTCGACGTCCTGTCCTTTGCATCCACCAACCCCGTCGAATTTAACAACATGCCCCTCGTTCAGACACAGCAGGGCGACAAGGCATACGAGTTCATGCTGGCCAACTCCAAGATGCACATCTCCGAGGACGATCGTGAGCTGATAGCGTCGGGCCGGCTGTCGAGCATGGTCCCACACCAGCCTGCGGCTGAGGACGAGGAGAAGGAGCTGGCTACCGTCGCTCTTCTCGAACAAGCCTTGGGGCCTGTGATCAGATTCGCCGAACAGATCAACGCTCACGCTCGCCAATTCCAGTATCGACTCGCTCAACGCCGGGAAGGGCTCGCCGCCAGACGGGTCAACAACATGCCCACCTCCATGACCATCAGCTCCTCCGATCCCTCCACCCAACCCGCCCTCGAGCCTGACGACACCAACATAGACCCTTCCATAACTGGCGCCACCATCGACGCCATCCAGGCGTCTGTCGACCACTCGCTAAACGCCAATCCCGCCGAGCCGAACCCCCGCACTCTGGAAGAGCTCTCGAAATTGTTCAAGGGACTGTCCGAGCAGCGCGCCCACGCCGCCTATCTGTCCTCGAGCTCCAACGTCCGCACCCCGGCCATACGACGCATGGCCGCTCAGTACAATCACGCCGCCTCTGCTGCGGCCACCCCAGGCTCGGCGGCTCAGCAGATCCGATGGTCCGCAGGCAAGGCCCCACAACAGCTCGCCCCGGACTCGCCGCTGGCAGGCCTCGCCAACGTCACGACGCCCAATGCCAATCAACGCTATCAGACCACCCCCAGGTCCGGCAATGCCAACAACCCCAACGCCCAGCCCGCAAAGGCCCGCACGCAGACCCAGACGCCGGGCCTGTCCGACTCGAATCCGCTGAAGCCGCTGATCATCGCCAGGCTGGATTCTTTGCCACGCGGAGCCCTTGTCTGGCCACCGTGCGACCGCTGCCGCCGCCTGGGCATGGAGTGCATCAAGAACCTGACCGCTTGCGTCGGCTGCACCCGCAAGCATGCCAAGTGCGGCTGGCGCGCCGTGCGCGAGGACGAGCTTACTGGCCAGATCGCCCCGCCCGCCGCCTCGATGGGCGAACAGAGGCAGCGGCACCAGCACCATCCGGACATCGCCACCGACGACGGCATCGACGGCCAGCACGACGCCGCGGGCGACCAGGACCACCTGATGCTCGGCGGACAGCCTAATTCGTTGGCCGACAACGGCGACGACCAGACCGACGCTCTGGACCCCGACAACAACAATGACATCAACAACAGCATCAACATCGACGACGGCAACGACGACGACGACGCCGCCGCGGCCGCCCACAACGACAACGCCGACGATGATCCGGACGCCGACGCGGACGGTGACGACGAGGACGGCGATGACGGCGATGGCGATGGCGACGGCGATGGCGACGGCGACGACGATGACGACGACGACGACGACGACGCCGCCGCTAACGGCCCCACCGCCCGCATGCTGCGCGAGAGCCTCGCCCGCTCCATCGCCGCCTTCGACCCGGGCGTTGCGGCGCCCGTGGCCGCCATGGCGGGCGCCGAGGGCGGGGCCGGGCTGGGCGAGGGGCCGGGCCCCGACCGCTAGCCGCCTGTTTTTCCTGTCTCTCTCTCGCAACAAAGAGGAAAAGCATAGAGGGCTTGAAGGATTAGAGATGGAAAGAATCGAAAGCGTTCAAAGAATTAAAAGAATTCAAGGATTAAAGTCCCAAGACGCCATGGCGTCCGCGGCATCGCAACGCCCAGGCCCTCCCTCTTGTTTCTGTTTTTGTTTATGTTTGTGTTTTTGTTCTGGTGAGCTGCTCGCCGCCGTCTGTTTCTGTTTGCTCGCGCCCGCTCGCCTGCTCGCTGCCCGCGCGCCCGTGCGCGCGCGCTACCACGGCCCCGCCACCCGCTCCCACCCGCGCGCGAGCCCGACCACCGCCTCCTCGTCGTCCGCCTCCGCCGCCTCCGCGGCCGCCGCCGCGCGCCGCACGTCCAGCGCCGACGGCGCCGCGTCTCCCGGCCCCCACACCCGCACCGCCCGCGCCGGCTCCGCGGCAGGGCCTGCCGCCGCCGCCGCCGCCGCCAGCAGCGCCCACCCGGCCGCGCGGCCGCGCACGTCCGCGATGCACGCCAGCAGCAGCAGCCGCGCGGGGGCGGCGAAGCGGACGCGCGTGATGGCGAGCGCGAGCGGCGGGGCCGCGCGCAGCGGTAGGGCGGGGGCGGCGACGAGGAGGGGGCGCGGGGCGGGGGCGGGGGCGCGGGGATCGAGGTCGAACAGCAGCACTGAGAGAGAGGGAGGGAAGGATTAGTCGGGCAGGCCAGACGTGTCACGCATATGGGACGGGGATGAACGACTCACGAGTGTCCGGGCTGGCGTGGCTGACGACCGCCAGCCTCGTGACGGGCTTGGCCGGGTCGGTCGCGTCCACGATCGAGTCCAGCACCAGGCCCGCGCCAGCGGCCGCTGCGGCCGCTCCGTCTTCGCTGAGCAGGGCGTCTGGGTGGAGGGTGGGCCGCAGACACTGGTCGAAGCCGGCGCGGACCAGCTCGTTCAGCGCGAGCACGCTCTCGCGCGCGAACAGGGCCTGGTGCAGCAGATTGACGATGGGCACCTGGTCGGGGTTGGGCTCCGGCTGCAGGGCCAGCTTCTGGTGGCGCTCGAGCGACTTTTGCAAGTACGCAGGCTTGATCTGCTGCAGGGGCCGGTGCAGCTTGTCGACGATCATCTTGGTCGGCTGGCCGAGCAGATAATTCAAGTGGCTGCTCAGCATCGGCGCCTGGATGTATCTGAGGAGCTGCTCGTGCTGCGTGATCTGCGTCAGCTTCTCGGCCATCTCCTGGCGCTTGTCGCCGCCCTCGTCGGCGGCGACGAACTGCTGGACGGTCGTCAACCAGTCGGCAAACACCAGAAAGTCGCTGAGCTCGTCCGAGGCGTAGTGCAGGACGCTGAGCGCGACGAGGCGGATGTTGTCGAGGTCGCCCGCGAGTCTCGCCAGATCGCGCTCGTGGACCCGTCCGAGGATGGTGGATTCGAGCGCCGGGGTGCGGGCCAGGGACGACAGGCGCGTGACCTGGATCGCGGTCAGGTCGACGGCTGGCAGGAGACACTCGGAGACGAGGGAAAGGATAGTCCTGTAGCCTGTCTCAACGGCCTGGATGGTCCTCTTGACACCCTAGCGATTACATTGTAGCGTTAGCAGTCAATCGCGAATTAGAACAGAGGCGTTATGGTCACACCAACCCTTTCTCCCAGTTCCTCCACCAGCCACTCCGTCAGAGTCGCGTTGCAGAAGCAAGTCACCGCGAGCTCGTACATGGCCGCGTCCAGGCCCATGCTCTCTTTCTCTTGAAGGCTTTCGATCGCGTTCTGGTAGAAGCGCCGCGGGAGATCCTGGCCTTGCTTCCAGGCCATCCGCACAGCCTGGCAGGCTTGCACGACGTACTGTTGGCATTGCTGCAAGGCAGCAAGCTTTGTGGTCGTCAGAGGCAGCAAGTGCGCAGCCTGGGACAGGCTAGAAACATCCAGGTAGCCAAGTCGCAGCGTTCGCCTGCCGGCCGGATCGGATGCGGTCCTGATGAATGGTATGTCAGCGTTTCGGCGTGGAGTTGCCAGCGCTCGAAAATGGCCATCCGACCCCTCTTCGTCGCTGGATGGAAGCTTGATGTGGAAGGTGCCGGCATGGAAGGAGTCGAACAGGTAGATGTTGGCGTGACCACCAGTTCGTAGCGTGAGCAGTATTGGCAGCGCTGCCGAGTGCACGACTCGACCAGTCTGGGGCCGCTTTGGGCCAAGGATTCGCTCTGTCTTGGCCCTAGTGGTGAAGGAGTCGTCGTCTGCCAAGCCGAGCAGCGACCAGTCTTCAACACGGGGTAGAGGCAAGAGACTGGGGAATTGGTCGGACGGGTCAAGAAGCTCGAGTATTCTGGGGATATTGGGTGGCGGCGTAGGGTCTGGGCTACATGTACTTTGATCGTGTTCAGCCAATTTTTCGTGGATGGATCCGCCGTCGGCAAGATGCTTTTCGTTCCACGAAATATCAAACACGCTGTGAGCGGAGGGTTGTTGGTGCGTGTCTTTCCGTGGTCGAGTCATCCATGGATCCAGCACCTGCGCCGGTCTCTCGTCCTCGTTGACATCCACCAGCCAGACGCTCTCATCGCTCCAGGCGACCGCGAGCGAGGACCCATTGGGGCTCCAAGTGACGTGTGAGATGGCCTGACCGGGCCTGCCTTTGTACGTGCAGGCCAGACCGCCGTCATCTACACGGTACAGAGAGAGCTGATCTCGTTCGGCGGAGATGACGGCGACGAGGCCCAATGTGGGACATAGGGAGATGTCATCTGCGAGGGCGTTGGCCGTGGAGTGGAATTGGGCTTGATTTTGTCCACTCATTCTTTGCACCCGCCGTTCAGGTGTTCATTGAGAAGACGGCATAGGCGATGTGGGCATTTCTGTTGGTGATTTGTCCCTACAGCAGGTAATTGTCATCAATTGAAGTGTGTCGGTGGTTCTAGTTTTCAAGTCTGCATTCGCCCCTAAAGGTGATAATTGTCATCAATTGAAGTGTGTCGGTGGTTCTAGTTTTCAAGTCTGCATTCGCCCCTACAGCTGATAATTGTCATCAATTGAAGTGTGTCGGTGGTTCTAGTTTTCAAGTCTGCATTCGTCCTACAGCTGCTAATTGTCATCAATTGAAGTATGTCGCTGATGCTATTTTTCAAGTCTGCATTCATCCCTACAGCTGGTAATTGTGTGTCCCGGGGCCTTTTAATCAAGGGTGGCAGGTCGCTGATGCTGTTTTTCACGTCTGCATTCGTCCTACAGCTGGCAATTGTCTTCAATTCAACTGATAAGGGCTGCAGGCCGCTGATCCTATTTTTCAAGTCTGCTCGTCCGCACAGACGCGTCCAGCTTTGAGAGACGCGTGAGCTGTTGGGCAGCTAGCTCGCAGCTGCCACGCGTGCCACGGCTCTCGAGGCTGGAGCAATCAAGGCGGATCCTTGCACACGACACTGAAGACGAGGGCACTGAGCTAACAGGAGACCGTTATTACAGGTCTATCGAGTGGCTTGTTGTAAGGACGAGGCACACAGACTCAAGAAGATTGCGCAAAACAGGCAGAGTCCCAGGCTGTATTCGCGCACAGCATCACATTGGCGGAGCAAAATGGTATATCTAAGCGATTGTAACGAAGCCAAACCCGAAACACTCCCCCCTCTCCCCTCTCAAGATTCAGCCGCTGCTATCTACGACGTCGGATCGGCAAAAGGATCGTCGTCCTTGATCCTTGATCCACCTTTGTTGTTGACAGGTGTGGGTTTGGACCTGGTTATCACGCTGTAGTGTGCGACTCTGTGGTGGTTCTGGCCGTTCTGCGCGATATCCTCACCCTCACCCTCCTCGTCGTCTTCGATGTCGGTGCCGTCTCCCTCAGCATAGACCGCCTCGTCGTCGGTGTATTCGCTGCCGTCATATCTGACCGCCGGTTGCGTCTTGGGTGCTACCCCGTTGTTGGTCTTGACCTTGTCGTTGCCGTTCAGCCAGCCCAACACTGCCGCCGTCTTCGCAGGATCTTTTGGAGGCGGCGGCGGAGGCGGCCCATACAAGCTTTCCACTTGAGCATCGTCACGCCTCGGGCTTGTAATGCGGGTGTCGGAAGTTGTACCAGCGCCCGGTTGGGCGTCGACCTGTGGTGGTGGGGAGTAATCGTCGTACAGCCCACCCCCGCTCGGCTGCTGCTCTAGTTCATTTCGAACTCCCGCCCCTTCTGCTTCGCCGTCGATGTCAAGGTGAACCTCCATGAGATGTGTGCCGAAGTCCGCGGGCGCGATCGGATGCCCGCTAGGGATACCGTCGGTACCGGCAGGCAGCTCGTACGCGCTCGGTCTGACTGACTGCCGTTTGTTGGCCAGCTGCGGCAAAGCAGAGTGTGACATCTCGACAGGCGCTGCGTTCTGGACCGGCCCGTCAAAAGACACCGTCTGCGGCACGTGCGAATCGCGATCTGTTGCTGATGAGAAGATATCCGGCGGGACGGTGGGGGATGCACCATCCGGCGATGCGTCTGGCACAACGAGCGGTATCGGAGCGTACGTGGATTGGGTGTTGGGTGATTCGATCCGGTTTGGGGAGCTGACGGGCCCGAGTATCGGGGGCTTGGACCTTGGTAGCACTGGTTGATGTGGTGACAGAGTGTTGCGTACTGTAGCGGGATACGGCCGGTTGTTCGTATGATTCGTGGCCATCTCGACTCCCGTCGCCGTCGCCACTGCCACTTGCACTCCCGGATCCTTGGGCTCCGACACTGGTTGGATTTCGGCAGCTGCGGTTTTGGAGGAAGGGTCCAAAGGCTCGATGGTCAAAGACTTGGTTTGGTCGAGTTGCGCCACTTGCGGCGGCGGCGCACCCTGCTTGCCCACTTCTCGCCTGGCAGCTAGCAGCGCCCTTTGGTGGCGGCTGCTGGCGACGCTCAGTCGCTCGCACGTCTCGATCAGCGTCTGCAGCGTGCTCTCGTCCGGGGCCGGGTTCGACGCGTGCATGTACCGCTGCAGATCTCGCTGTGCGGTCTGGCATCTCTCTGCAAACTCGCGGATCAGCTCGTTGGACTCGAACTCGGCCGCAGGCGTGGACTGGGAGAACTGCACGAGCAGTTTCGCGCTTGTTTTGGACTCTTGGATCCGACCAGCCAGCTCATCTGGCGGAGGGAGTCGCGCCTTGCTTCTGCTGCTAATGCTGCCATTGCCCGACCGGAAGCTGGCTGGGGATTGCTGTGGACCAGCAGCACCGGCCATGAACGAGTACTGCTGCTGCCGTGCCAAGTTCAGCTGCAGCTGCGTGGGTGGAGCCTCCCTCTCTTCCTTCCACATGTCGAAAAGCGCCGTCAGGTTCGTGTCATCGCTCTTGTCGTGCTGGAGCGCGACCAGGGTCTCGCGCATGATCTGCTGCACGCTTGGGTCTTGGGCATGCCGCAGCAGCTCTCTTATCGTCTTGACGAACTTTTCGTCCATGTTCCTCGTGAAGGCGGGGCCGGGGTTGTCGGCAAGGATGCGGATGAGCATGGTGGCGTTGTATTGTTTCGAGGGGGCGTTGTAGAAGTCCTTGGACAGGTATTTGCGGATCTGGTAGCATGCCGCGCCCGCCGCCTGCGGTCCGGACTCGGCCGCTTCGACGAGCATGGGCAGGTGCAGCACCTCTTCGCCCGTGTTGCCATTCGTCCCGTTCGCGCCAGAGCCGGAATCGCAGAACAGCTTCTAAACTTTTGGTCAGCCGTTGTCATGCAAGGGAATAGGCGCTCCACGCAGGGGGGGGGGAGCTCCGTGGCCTGACTTACGACGGCTCTTGCGGCATTCGCTGAGGGCGTGTCGGAGACCTGGTCAACGGAGTCGGCTTGCTCTGGAGCGAAGCGAAAGTGTCAGTACGCGGTGATTCGCTACAGCTTCGAGGAGCGGCCAGAGTTGCGGTCAGCCGGTGACTCTGACGTACTGTTGCTGCTGCTTCCGTGGCCGATGCGCGTGGTCGCCTTCTTGGCGAGCAGCGAAAGGCGCTTCATCACGGGCGAGACTGGGCCTGCGGAGGAGCTGTGCGGTACTTGAGGCTCAATGAGCGAGCAATAGACTACTGCAGCAGCAGCAGCAGCAGCAGCAGCAGCAGCAGCAGCAGCAGCAGCAGCAGCAGCAGCACTCGGCCGTCAGCAGGATGCGGCTGCTATCAGATGCTGGAGCTGTCGGTGCTGTTTTGGCGAGTGTTTTGCAGGGATAATATCGGGATGCTAAATAAAAAACATTCTAGAACCCCTAGGAATTCGGCTCGGACTGTGGACCTGGCCGAGGGTGCGCGGGGGGGCTGCTTGACGTCGTTTTAAGGCTGCAAGAATTCAGGCAGGACTGCAACAACCCAAGGCAAGAACTCTCGCCCCGGTCCCGTACGAGTCGGACACCAGATCAGGTTGCGGCCATCGTCTCATGCGTCGCTCCCGTGCAAAGTGGGAAGGCTGTCAGCCAGACTACGGCTCCAGAGTGGCGTTCGCTTGCAAGATGGCAGAACAGACGCCAGCCGCCATCTCACGGAACAACCAGGCATTCTTATAGCGATCATTTGACCGTCCACCATCTGCATTTTACACAGCCTCACTGCACTTACGTCTGATGGCGGGTGCGTCTCCTTGGCTCTGCAGCATCTAACTCTTGTAACTAACTTAACCCTCGAGGCACCTGACTTTGTCTTGTTCTCTCCATTACTCAGCAACCACGCCCGCCTCTGCCACCACCACCACCGCCGCTCTGGCGCCTTGTGCGTTTGCCTAGCCCTCTCCGCGGTGCCAAGGCCGAGGGCCAAAATCGAAAGTGTCAATCAAACAAGGCAACGCTTTAACATCAACCGGGCAGCCTCTTTGGAGCAGGGCGACAACGAAAGGGGAAAAACTTGGGAGACATCATTTTAGGTGTGGCTTCGATGGGCAATGGGTTCAAAGGGCTGTGTTTTGTCAACTGGGGTATCATACATGATTGGGCATTATTGTGCTGCTCCTTGCGCTATGTCTATCAGACAGAGCTTCCGATTTACTTTCAAACTTCGCAACTCCTGCTCCCGCCAGCATACTTTCAATGCTCCTGTCCTTGCGTCGGCGGGGAGGTTGGAGAAATCTCTGTTTCCGTCCGGGTTTCCTTACATGACTGTGACTCTTTCGTGGAATGATCAAATGCGAATGCTGAATACGAGGGTGGGATCGAAATGTCGATGGTGCAAAGAAAGGGGGCCGTGGGGGTGGGGGATGGGGGGTCGCGTCAGGTGGGGTGTTTCCGGGGGAAGCCTGTGAGAAAGGAGAATTTTCTCGATCTTGGGACGGCGTTCTCGTTCGCGACTCGGGCTGTCATACGTTTCCTTGATATCGACCAATCGATACCTGGCCGCTCTGACCGAGTGAGCAAAAGTCGACGAGGGAGTCGAGATATCGAGAGCGCTGGGCGCGGCCGCAAACAAGTTACGGCAGCGACTGTACTGTCGGAAACGATGCGTCAGACACTCGTTTCTTCTGCTTTCCTTTTTCTTTCTAAATTTCATTCGATCGCCTTGTTGAATTCCCAAAACAAAGAGACAACGAGCACCTCGTCTTCCACCTTGGATCGTCTGTTTTGTAGATCTTGTCGAATCTGAACCTACCATGTATGAGAGATCGTCCGCAAGCTGGCGTGTGTGTGGGTGTGTGTCAAATAAGTGTGCTGAGTGCTCGTCGCTGTCTCCGTGGATGGCTATGTCAACGACGCTTTCCGTCGCTGCCATCTTTTCAAGACATGCTGAATTGCCCCTCTGTGCCACCTCCTGCATCTGTAGGTCATCACTCACTGTTAGCGTCTTCATCTTCACCATGGAGAATGCACATCAGACGCGCTTGATACTTGCACCAGTCAGCTTGCTCTTCGAGGCCTCGCATACGAAGACGTTGCCGTCCTCAGCCCAGCTTCGTCGCAGCAACAACTTTCTCGCCAAAACAGCCCAGCCCCACTTACTAAGCTTCCTCTTCGCTTTTGAGGAATTCAAGAAAGGGGGAGCCTTCGTGGACGGTGGCTAGTCTGACATGGCGTCCAGATCAAGCGCGACCTCTTGCTGCTGTCGGGTCGACTCACTGGACTGCCGTCTTATCTGCTCACGCGCCCATCGAGCAGTCTCCACAGTTCGACCGGACGAAGTTTCAGGATTCCTGGCCTCCTTGACAAGCTGCGTGATCTCAGGCTGATTGAACAGATTTTGCAGTTCCCCTCCAGGGAAAGCATCCGCCAGATCCCTGTCGACAGATCAATTCAGTAAAATTTAAAAAAACAAAAATTTTCCTCCCAAAATTCCAACCCAGAAGAGGATGCGACTGACCCAATGACGCCCATCGCCGAGCGTTTCAAATTGTCACTTGGGCTCTTGTTTGAAATGAATGTCAGGAAGCGGAAGATGCTCTCCACGTGAGGCTTCAGATCTTGTTCTGATGGGCCTTGTTAGCGTTTTGCTTGGAATCCGACAACAGGTGCAACACTTCACTGCAATACCTTTGGGTGTCCCTTTGAGAGCCAGAATCGCACCAGCCCACGCGTCCGAGATGCCCTCTCGAAGCGACGTGAGATATCTCATCAACTCGACAGATGTTGCGTCCGGATAGTCGATGAAAGAGGCCTGCTCTAGGACTTGGCCGACTACAGGCAAATACAAAGCGAACTCGGTCCCGATGGCTTGAGCGATATCGCCGAAGCTTTGCAGGATCGCCGGTTTGATTTGGTTGCCGATCACGTCGCTGCGAAGGTTTTCGAGCAGTCCGTTCATGTACTGATCCGTGTATGGCCGCACTTTCGGCCCGAGAGCTGTGACCACGTCGCTGATCAGACCCACCGCGACCGCACAGAGCTGCGCCTCTTCTCGGTTGTTCAGAGCTTTGAGCAAATAAGGATTGAACGTCTCGATGTACTTTTCGAAGCCCTCGTCGACCGCCACCACGATCGCGCTGATCACGCTAAACGCTGCGTCGGCCACGCTCGAGTTCGGCCCAAGCGTTTGCAAAACTTGCAAGATCAGCGTCATGAAACGGTCCGACTCTGTCTGGATCTCAGGCCCGAACCGATTGACGATGGCCGCGAGCACGCTGCACAAGCTCGACTGGATATCATCAAGCACCAGCCGGTCTTCTACGCTGACCACCTGGGAGCGTAGCGGGATCGTGCCTTCGAGGCGCTGGAAGATGACGTTGGAAAGACTTGCCACGGACGGAAGGCTGTTGTTCGCCGAAGTCCTGATGAATGTGCTCAGCACCTCGTAGGCAGCGATACGCAGATTCGCGCGCTCCATGTCTTGTTTCTCCGTGGCAAGCAGCAAGGCCTCGCAGGTGGCGTTGAAATGAGGAGTCATCGCATTCTCGTCACCGCCTCGCATCTCGCTGTTGTTGGCCAACCCCTGCAGCGCCCAGCAGCAAGAAGCCGCCATTCTAGGGTTGCTGGCAAGGCCGTTGAACAAAGCCTGCACCAGCGGAGCCAGGTGTTGCCCAAGATCCACAAAGTCAAAGGCAGACTCGACGACGCAGCCGAGAGTGAAGGCGACCGAATCGCGCACGCGGAAGACAGGGTCTGCCATCATGTTGATCAGGACCGGCAGGCCTTGCTTGACGACGCCCTCGAGCAGGTTGGGATCGGGTCCGTTCATGATCGCACCGAAGGCGGACACGGCCGCGTCACGGCGCTGCCACCCTTCGTTCTGAAGGTTCTGCTCCACGAAGATCAGGACGGGCTGGACGATGGGATTGCCAACCGCTGAAGCCCACAGGACCAGGCACTGGTACGCAGCGCGAGGCACGTTGTACTCGTCCTCAGGTGCGTCTTCGTCCGCCTTGGTCAGGAGATCCAAGAGCACCGGCACAACCTCTTGCGTCGCGATCGATGCGAAGTTGTGGAAAGGCTTGGGATGTTGGGGCATCGTCGCATTCTCGGCCTGTATGTCTTCCTCCACCTCGCACACGGAACACCAAAACTCGATGGCCAGCTTGGCGATCTCCTCGTCCTCGTTGCGCATGCCTTGGATCGTCAGCCCGAACAGCGCCTTCTCCATGTAGAACAGCATCTTGTTGTAGTAGATGATCATGATTCGGTTTAAGCAGCCAAACGCCGCCTGGACGACACGAGTGTCGCTCGCTTGCGTGGCTTCGCAGACCACCTGCATGATGTAATTCCTCTCGCCTTCGGTCTCGAAGTTGGTCCGCACGAAATCAAGCGAATCATGCAACGCGTCGATGGCCGCCGTTCGAATGTTGTCGTTCTGCTCCTCCTTCCGAGCGCCTTGGATGACGGCTGTTAAGATGGCGTTGGAGTACTTGGAAAGTGCGTCGGCCAACTCGACGTCCTTGCTCATCTCGCAGATGTAGCCGATCGTCTGCAGAGAAGCTTGCTTCTGCTGCTCGGTGCCTTGGTTGACGTTCTGGACCAGCAGTTGGATGAGTTCGGGCCACTCGTGCCGAGGGATTTCGATGGCCGCTATCGAGGCGATGAATTGTGCCGCTTGGGCCGCCGCTCTCGAGTCGTTGGACGCGAGAGCCTTGAGAGCCAAGTTCTTGACATCGTTCTTGATCGGTTGTGGCACTTGCTCCACCCAGCGAGTTTGGAGCTCTCTTAGCCTCTTAAAATCTCTGGCGGAGAAGGAGTTTTTGAGGGCCAGACCCGCGGCCATGCGGACATCTTGGTCAGCCTGGTCATTGGCGAGCTGTTGTGCGAGGGTGGAAAGGTAGCCAGTCTAATAAGTTGATAGCAACAAAGGGTCAGCAGTTGTACGAGGACGGCAAACCAGGCCTCGAGTAAGACGTACAAAGTCGGCGTCCGCAGCCTGGGACAGCTGTTGTTCCGCATTGGCACGTGTGGTACCATCTGCCAGTCGTTGATTAGCGAGACTCGTTGCAAGCAGGCCTTGCGGTGCAGACGGCGACTTACTGGGAGAGATTGTGTCCTTGAGGACTTGGTTGACATCCATGGTTGCGGTGCCTGCCAAGCGATTGGTGTGACTGAAGGAAGTTGAAGACCGGCAGAATCTCCAGGAAGCCCTTTGAACGGTATGCTGCAAAGATCAAGGGCCGCCGAGATTGAATGTGGAAAAGGACAGTGAATGAGTGAAGAGAAATTGAGCAGTAGATCTATTATAAGTGAAGGAGGGGTGACGTGTTGTGGTCAGTCTTGGTCTTGTTTGCGTGTGAGTGTGTGTGGGTGGTGGGGGGGGAGAGGCTTTTTTCTGTTTGCAAAGAGGATTTGTTTTTCACACTCCACCACCACCGGGGAGGCACCACATCACAATGGGGGGGCGGTCCCGTAAATTCTACGCGCCTTTAAACATTTGCCCAGCGCTTTGTAGCCTGAAATTCCATTGATGCACTAAAGTCGCCGAACCCGGAGCGTTGATGCACGTGACCGTCCCATTCGCCTTCCCTCTACCATGCGATCTTGCCCATCTCACTGTGTTGTGACGCTATCGAGGTCGTGAATCATCAACATAATATGGCTATATACGATACTATAATTTCGAAGCAGGCTACTTTCCTTGCGCTCCAGCGCCTTCTTATCCAAACTGACGAGAATCGAATCAACCGACCAGACGTTCGCCTATTCAAGGCAGATGTGATAGATACAACGTAGCGATCCCACCGACAGTAATCACAACCACATTGGCCGAGTCAAATGGGGCGAGAGATCGTGCGCCAAAAACTTTACTGCTGGAGCCCCAGCCTTAGCTGATTGACGGGATGCTCGTCGGCCAGTTGGGTGTCGCGAAAGCACTGGGCGGTAGATAGAAAAGCGTGCGGATCATTTCGACAATCAAGATGAGGCGCGCAGCGGTGTACAGACCACAAATGACAACAGTGAGCACCAGGGAAGGCATGTAAAAGGACTTAGGCAGATCCGAGTCGCGCTCGTTCCTGGAGCCGTCCTCGTTCTTGTCACCCGGCCGTGTGTCCATTACGGCAGCGAAAGGTATGATCGCCAGGAGAGGTAGGGAGATGACGCCGATGGCCGATGCTCTCCAGAGCCATTTGTCCACTACCGAGGGAAAGTGAAAGTTCCAGGCGGCGAGGTGGATTCCTCCGAAGACGAGACAAGCTGCTATCATAAGCAACGATATGAGAAGTGATCCGTCGTTTCCGACGGCTCCGATAGTCAACTGCGGCGGTTGACCAGCACCTTCAAAGTCCTTGTCCGTCATCTCCGCCGAAGCGGCCTCTTCCTCCTCGTCGCTGCTGCTTCATCTATCTTATGCTGCCTCGCGGCGATCATTTTGATGCTGAGTGGGACTCGCTCGCATCTCGCCAATACTATTGGCGTGGTGATGTTTTTGGGCGCTTGGAGCAAGAACATGTAGGTGATGATGGACAATGCGGCAAAGGCACACACCACGATCTCGAATGGCGAGGATTGAGAGATGCTCTGCTGCTCTGGCAATGATGTTGATGAAGAACTGTGCCAACTGCAGAATGGTCAACACTTTGGCCATCCAGGTGCTAGATGACCTCTCCTGAATCGTCTCCATAGAGACGGGTTGCGCGGACAGCAGGCCCCTCTGCACGCATTGTCGCAACGTAGATGCAGAAACGTAGAACCTTCGGTAAATTTTGTTCTCAGGATCTTGGGTCAGGCCTGATTTCGGACTGGTAGTCCTGCGAGCGAGAGCACGAGATACTGCTGATGATCCAACCCTGGAGCCGTCCGCAGTCTTCTCGTTGGTCGGCACGATGTCGCCAAAGGTCTGCGCCCGACGGGGCTTCAAGCTTTCAGTTGGCTGCACTTCCGAGTCCGATTCCCTTCCTTTGGCAGGAGGAGCTTTGTCGCCGTGCTTGTACTCGATGACGAACCCGCCGCTGTTTGCGCATAACATGTGCATCAGCCCCCAGCCGGGATCCAGATCCTTGTGGCCCTTTTTCAGAAGCTGAAGCTGATGGCGGGCCGTCGCCCAATTTCGGATATACTGGCTGTATACTATCTCTGGCAGGAAAATGGCCCAGAGGACATAGTAGGCCTCGCTTGTGTAAGGATCGAAGGAGTGTACGATCCGTCGATTCCACCACCCAGTTATTACCGTGTCTTTTCGGTAGTTGAGATGCAGTACCTGGTAGGTGCAAAGCACTAGAGTGGCTAAGCTGGACCAGACGATGTCCATAGTGCCCCGGGTATTCGGCGTGGATACAAAGTTGTTCGACACCGGGGGCAGAGTGCAGTTGGTGTCGAAGACGGTGTATGCATGCGTGTGGTCGGCCAGCCACAGCAGCGTGGCGGCGAGCACCGTGGCTTGATAGCGGCCCATCTTTGCATTCCAGCAGGACCGCAATGCAGATTGCCGTCTGGTTGTCGACCGGCTGGGCAGGCCATCAAATAAAGGTTTCTGGGGGCGGCTGCTGTCATTCTACCTTTAATTAGGCCTGCTCTGCTTACCATGCGATTCAGCTCGGCTCGTTTCAGCCTCATTGCCGTCCCTACACGGGATAAGGTGGGGAGCTTTCAGTGTCTGAATATCATTATGTAATCTCCACTGCTTAGGTAAGTTACTTATAAGGTTAGGTGATGTTGACTTCCTCCCTTGGGTATTACCTACTTGCCTACCAATATGTCAGGCAGGAGGAGAAATCCTGTGTAATTACTTTGCTGCCTCACTGGGCACCTCGACGCCCGTGCTGCCCCTAATCGTACAATGGGTCCGTCCAAGAGGGGTCGAGACTGGCAAGAATGTCAGCAGCTTCTCCTCATGTTTAGCCTACAGATTAGCCACACTGGCAGGCTGGACACAATGGTGAATTCAAGGTAGTAAGTCCCAGTGTTCGCTCCTGTTTTCTGATGTTGGATCCGAGTCTATTAAAACAAGCGCCTCACATGTGCTGCAGTCTCTCCCGAAGAGACGCGAGCAGGCGCTGAGAAGCGTAGAAAGAACATTTACGTATAGTCATTCCGTCCGCGTCAAAACCCATTGAGTTTTGAAGATGGCAACACCCAACGCAGCGCCCTCGGTTACAACGCACTGCTCTCGACGTTGCCCATCTCCATCCATTCACGCCAGGTCTTGTTCTGTGTCGATTTCCCTCATGTCTTGCTGGAAATCCTGAACGTGACCTGAAAATCGTCAAACGCCCCCACGAAGGCACCCGTCGAACTCCATAGCCTCCTTCTCTTCTTCGCTCCATCTTCCCCACTGCTTTTTATCATCGTTGTCGATGTCTTTGACGATGCCCAACGAATCCAACATCTCGTAACTTGGCCAACCTGGCTGAAAGCCCCATACATCCTCCAGCTCCTCCAGCTCGCCCCTTGGGAGCGCTTGAGCAATAGCGCCAACATGTGTGTCCAGTTTGCTGCTCATCAACACCTCATTCAGAAACACTCGTCTCTGAGCGTACCACAAACTTTGCACCGGCGGGTTCACGTCGAAATCTAAAGTTGGAATCGCGTTGAGGATCGCCGTTTGGTCCAACATGCCTCCCATGTTGAGAAGTCTCACGTAGCCGCACGACAGCAGTTGTAGTTTCAGCTGATGCGTTTGATCCATCATCAAATCTTCTCCGGTCTTCCTCATCACCTGCGGCCACGAGCCTTTCCGCCGCGGTCCCGCACCTGCTGGGTTTATCGTGGCGGGGATCTGTAGCGGCACGATTGCAGCGGCTGGCATCATCCCCGCCTGTGAGTTCTGCAACCGACGCAGAGTCGTGAGGATGCCCGTGAGCCCTGGCGCCTGTAGCCATTGTGGCAATGCGGGCGACAGAAGGCGCCGTAGGTTCCCGAGAGCTGCAATTAGCTCCGCAAGCCACGGCTGCAGAATCTGTGTCAGAGTCATGTTGCCGTTTGGCTGCTGCTGGGCCATCGAGGTGACTGCCATCCCCGCTCGGACTTGAGAGTGAACCATGCGTAATCCCTGATTCAGATTGAAGCCCACAGGAAGAGCGTTGCTCGCGGCATTACTCGCAGCCGACGGACCCACGTTCACGCTACTGCTTCCAGCAGCTTCTTGTGTCGCAGCGGATGCCAACGGTTCTGCGGGGACCAAATTCCTGATTTGGCTCAGCAGCGTCGGCAGCATCAGGACAACCTCGTTGGCCGTGGGTGGTTGCGCGAGTGCCATCTGGTTAGCAGCGTTCGCTACTTGTCCGACGGCTTCATCCGTGGTCTGCGGTTTTGCAGACAAGGAGACCGAATCCAGTCGTATGCAACCCACCCCAGCTCGCGCATTCATCCTAATCAGGTGCTGCAAGGTGTTCGGAGCCAGCCAGCAGTTGGTAAGTTCCAAGGTGTCAACGTGGGGGAATGTCAAGACATGATGTGGCCTCTGCGAGGTGTTGAGTGCCATCATTCGGATCGTCACCGGAGCGGGAAGGAGTTGCTGGTTGCGAGCACAAAGGCCCGGATTGTGCTCACCCCCATCAGCCCAGCCGAAGGAGAGGCTTTTGATCGAAACCCTGACCGAAACGATGTCTCTCAGCAGCGAATAAAAGCCATTGACTGCTGATGATGGCTCTAGCGACGGTGCTTGCATCTCCCCAGCCTGATCTCTAATCAGATCACGCCAGTCTGCAATCACACGGATCTCCAAAGCATTGAGTGCGGGTAGCGCATTCCAAAAGTCGGAGCGGAAAAGGCGTGGTAAGTGTCGGCTGGATATACGCGCCAGAGCCAGGCAAGTGACGTTGCGAAAGGCATACTGATTGTCTGCAACTGCAAGAATGTAAGAGGACAGGAACGCATCCTGAGCCCAGGCCGTCTCCATGAGCCATTCTTTTTGTGATTTCTTCAATCTGTTGGGAATCAGAGCGCCAGCTTCTGGTCTTGTCGCTCTGCCGCAGCTCTCCTTCAAAGGGCTCGTAAAAAGTACGCCCGATTTCAAGGCCCCAAAATGCAGGGTGTGTAATTTTCGGATTTGCTTCTGGCCATGCCGGCCAGCGTTTTGTTGACTGGTAAGTGCAATCTCGACGTTGGTGTCGCCGGCATGGATTTCGGAAGCAGTATCTGCAGAGATCTGTTCAAGAGCCCTTGCAATGCGGTTGAAAGGTGACATCTGGGTGCGTCCCAACAAGCGATCCCGGCTTGTCATCGTGCTTGAGCTTGGCATAAACGACATCCCAGGCGACTGGGAATCGGAGGCTGCGGCTAATGTCGCGTGACGGAGGATGTTTTGAATTTTGGAGAGGATCTCGCGAGGAAAAGGAGTCACCTCTTGCAAGGCAGTCGTTGCGGCATCAAGATCCAAAGTCATGTCGTTTGGCGAGTCGATTGTTATGGAGAATTCGGTCGGGACGCGATTGAGCAAAGACCTCGACAGGCAGAAAGGTTTGTGTTGGGGAGGGCCCCCATGCCCGTTGTCGTAACACAGGTCCCAGTCTTGGTCGACTACATCGTCATCGTGGCATTGTAGCAGGCGAGCGCAATGAAGATCACCGAGCCTGTCGATGTTGCCGTAGGCTCGCTTCAATTTGCGCCACAGCCGTCTGCGGCCTTTCGTATGCTTGTCCTGGGAGACGTATCGCTGATTTTCGAAAGGATATGACGACTTGGGCAGTACTTGGCTTCGGATGGAGTGGTCGAGGTCGGTCACCCAGCCTAGACCGCAGTCTATCGAGACAGCCAGGTACTTTACTTTCTCAAGCTTGGAAAAAGCCTCGGTCATGACTGAGGTTTGATCGGCGATGGCCTCGAGGCCGGCGCGCTCGGGGAAGCGGGCGTACTCCGGAAAGGGCCACTGGTACTGGCCCCAAAAGACTTGGTGATCCTCATGTGCGAGTTTGCCGGCTGGAAAAGTGAAATCTGCAGTGTTGACATCGAACTTGATACCAAAGCGCTTGATATGCGGACCGAAGCCAGAGAAGGCGTCGATAGCCACTGGAAGCTGTTGGAAATGCGAAAGGGTGTGGCTGGGAACGACTTCGATAGCGCGAGCTTTGCCTTTGTTCAGCTTACTCTGCTCAGATGCCTCTAACAGAGGGGCAAGGACGCCGAAAATTCCTTGATTAAAGGGGACAACGACAGTGTCGAATAGATGACTGGTCACGCCGCGTTCGAACGCATGATTGACCAGACGGAGGTTCTTCACATCCTCCCGCGAGAGCTTTGTTGCAATCAGTTCGAAAATTTCGACAGGGAGATCGGCTACCCTCGGTGTGGTGGTAGAAGCTTCAGGCACGGGCGAAGGTGTTGATGTCGTGGCCAAAGAACCGTCTACAGAAGAACGAGGAAAAGAGGGCGTCGAGTGAAATGAGCGGCCGGCAAGGTCGATCTCGACGTACTGGAGAGTGGGAATAGAGATGTTGGAGGCGTCGGCGGTCTCTTTCGGAAACACCAGGCTTAGTGGAGTACACTGAACATCGCCCTCTTGTCCCAAGTTCCGAAAATGAAAGGCCACTGAGGGCCCTTGTGGGTTTCGGATCCTTCGTCTGAGGGCACTTTTTGGGGTTGGGGTCACGGTGTCGGAAAGGGAGCTGGCTCGCTTGCGTTTCCGGTAGTGTTGTTTGTTGTAGTAGGATCGGGAGGTCGTAGAGGAGGGCGAGGAGGGAGTGGAGGACCAGGCATATTCTGAGGCGCTCTGCTGAACGAAAGAAATTTCTGACGTATTGGTCACGTCGGCCGTATCACTGTCGTTGTCCCGCGGGAGCAGGAGCAAGGGGTTTGGCGTAGGAAGTCCATGTTCAGGACCCGGCTCCGCTTCATCCGGTGCAGTATTCATTCTCTTGCTGCGTGGTTCCCATGTCAGCCTGTGAACAGGAGCTCCGACAGAGCTACAATATGCTGACGAAAAGACGCGTTCCAAGCCCGCTGTAAGGAAAGCCAGTAGGATATGTGTCGAAGTGACGACGGATGTCTTCGTCGCGAAAGAGTGCTACCTGGATCGTAATACATGAATGTAAATAGGGCGGACGACTGTGGAGGCTCGTAGGTGAACAGTTTCTCTTACAAAAATGGATGAAGCAGGCAATTCGGAGACATGTGACGATCGACCGCAGTGACGGCGGGGCTTATTGTCCTGTTATTGTTATTATTACAATGGATATTTAATTTGACGTGATGCGGGGCAAGACGCACAAAATTAAACAACAATCTACTGTGTTCCGGTAAGGTGCACTGAGTCTATCAATTGCTAATGATTAGTAGTATTTCGACTTGTTGCCTTGCACCGAAAGCGGTCATCAGGCCAACAGGATTCTTCTGACACGCCTGCCTTAGATTCCAGGTCTATGGCGGGGCGAGTGAGGGGCGCGCGCCGGAGTCGTGATCGTGGTCTACGTCAAGCGACCGCTATTCTTCCTCCGACTCGCCCTCTTCGATCCTTTCTGCGATCAGGTTGCAATTCTTGCCGAGCAACGAGATCAATGGCTTCTTCTCGTCGTCCTCCAGCTTGAAGACTTGGCGTGGCATCGGGCTGACCAGCCGGAAGCCGTACTGATGAGCGTATCCCTTTGGCTCCGCAGCCTGCGGCCCTGTTGCCGTTTCCGATTCCTGCAGGCACTCCACAAATGCGTACACCTCCTCTATACCACTCGATCCGTCAAAGCGTCGTGTCTTGCGCTCGCCGTCCGTCATCCTGATCATCACTTTCACTGCACTTTTGTCAGCTTGATCCGGCTCCGCTTTCAATCTGCTCGCCCTCCACGTCCTCCATTGTGCAACCAAGGCCTGCTGTCTCTCTTCATTGTACGCACGTGTTTTCTCTGCCTCGACAGCCGCTGCGGCTTCCTCCTCCTGCTGTCTCCGCAGTGCTGCCTTCTCTTTGTCTGCTGCCAGGCTTCGCTCGTAAGCGGATTCTTGCTCTGCACGGAGACTCCGCGTCTGATCTTGTTCCATTTTGGTCCTGCGTGCGTTACTCAGTTGCGGTTCGTGAATGTCGATCGCTGCCCTCAATCGGCTGATGACTCTGTCGACAGTCGAGATGTCTTCATTCTGCACCTTGGCCAAGATGGACATGGTCCCGCTCCCTGCTGATGGGTCGTGTGCAATCAATGCGATTGAAGGGAATCTGGTGATGTTTAGCCCATTCGCAACCGAATACGCTTCATAATCCGCCACGCTCCCTGCCCAGATGCTAATTTTGCCTGACGACTCTTTGATAAGATCGACCATCTTGTCGCTGCACAGCACTTGGCGCACGAAATCTGACGTTGACGCGTGTTCGGGCGCAATCGGGACCACGAGAAGGTATGATAGCTCTCTCTTGGCGTTGTCATATGCTGAGGCGTATGAGGAAGGCAGGAGTGGCAATCGGCTGCTCGGATCGTATGCTGCGTGGAACCGTTCGAGGAATCGCTGATGAGCCTGCCTCGGATCCGGCGCTCTGTCGGGCGCTGACCAAGTGCCTGAAAGCTTTCGAATGAGACGGGGTAGAAAGGGAAATATCGAGCACAGCACTCTCGCGCACATCTGCCATATCAGGTTGACCGGACCGAAGATCAATGACAGCGGAAATGGTGGGGGTCTGCGGATCAGGTGTGATGGTGTTGCGACTACTCGTGGCGCTTTCTCGTATCTCTTCCTCCTCCTCACTGAGCTCGGCATTGAGTTCCCATCAAAGCTCATCGCGAGAATGTCTCGACGTCGCGACTCCACCGCCGGAGCAGGTCCAGCGGTGTCTGGGACCTGCGACGGCGGTATCGGTGCGGGCTCTCCATCGAAAAAGCGTGCTATCGCGATCTGCAAGGAAGCGTGTAAGTGTCTAGGTGCTGCAGTAAAACAATAGTGATACATCGTACCTGTACGTTCCACTCGCATCGCTGTAGGATAGGGATCGCTTTGTCGTGCGGCTGATCGGTCACCGACGTGAATTGTTGCAGGGCATCTTGTTGCTGGGGCGTTAGTTGTGATATGTCTGCCGCGATAGGAGCCGTTGACATATCGAGATTGAACTGTCAGCTACAGCGAGGCCGTCTCAAAGCCAGAGAATTTAGGAAGTTAGTTCTATGTTGCATTCAAGTCGGATTTTAAAAAAATTGACAGTGACATTTCGCACGGGGTCCTTAGCTCCGGACCTGCGGCCGCCGCATATTTCGCATGGGACAAGCTGTCCGCAAATTCGATTTATTCGTCTGAGTGATTCTCCTGGAACTTCGCCTGTTCAGTCAAACAGCGTTGTTCCTATCATTGTCATAACCTTCATTTCTATCATACATATCCCGACCCTGATCATGCAACCACCTTGAAATATGCAACGCTCATCGTAATTGCCCCGCAAGAGACATAATCCCTCTCTTCTGTCTGCCTTTACCCTTGCCCTTCACCACACTCCCTCCTGATGACTGAGGCTTATTCAATGGATTTTGTTGCTCCCACCTCTCATCCTCGTAAAACCTCAATATCGCTTGATCGACGACTTTGCCACACTCCTCCTCGCTATCCGTGCCCAAGGAGCCAGACTTGGCAAGCTCCGTCTCGGCCATCTGTAAATAAAAAGTGGCAACTTCATACTGAGGGCATTTAGTGCGGATCATGAATCTTCTGATCTTGGCTTTGCGCCGGGTCTCGCTTGGGTCTTCCACGGGTTTGGGGGAGAGGCTCTTCCCGGTTTTATTGTATGCGGCAGGAATTTTGATGGTTCTTCTAGTATGAAGATTGCCCGCCGCGAATATCTTGTTATGCTTCAGAAGGACGTGGCTAGGGATCGAATAGGCAAGAGAGAGTGATTGCAATGTGTCGTCAGGATGGATGTAGTGAGTCACATCGTGAGCAGAGCCAGCCGCAGAGGACGAATCTGCTTTGAATGGGTCTTGAACGGTGTAAGCCGGGGGCGCGTCGCTGCTCAGTTGCGTTCTGCTGCCATCGTCTCCTGTGGGAACATCCTGATAGCTTGGCCTTCCGTCCCCCTCCTCGTAAGACGGTGGGTCCCTAAGACCCTGGGGCAATGCGCCTAGTGTTTTCAGTCTCTGATCCTTCCCCCTCTCAGCTTTTCCACTGTCTTTGGCGTTTTCCCAGTCTCCGTCATCTTCACATCTCGTATGGATCTGACAGTAAGGACAGTAATGCAAGAAACGAGGATTCTTGGCTTGACAGATATCACAAATGATTCGTGAACAGCATGGCAGTGTACGCGCGGGGATCTGATTTGCTTCGCTCTCCTTCGGCTTTGATGGCAAAGATAGCGCTGATGCGCAAGTGCAACACACTTGATCAACCTTGGCGACTAACATAACCAAGCCTGTCGCGAATTTCTAGTTGAAGAAAGCACGATCTTTATCTCGATTGCATCTACCCCCAGAGACTCGAACGCTCCGATTCGACGTACCTATACGTCATACAAGGCCTCGTAAATTTGTTTGACAAAGATGTAAACTTGTCCGAACGGAGCTATCCTTGAAAACCGACGAATTCACGTGACATGTACTAGGCTTGAATAACACTTTACTGTGACCTCTGTCTATTCGATCATACTGCTCATGCTATCTCAATACTACTCAGGCCTTGGACGGGCTTCAACGTATGGTCACTCAACGAAGGGAGTCTCGAATGGAGGCTCTGCTTGAGGAGTGATTCGAGCAATGTGACGTCGCTGGCCATCTTGCCAGTCAGAAATGGCGGTATGAGCGGCAACGCGGTTCTAAGTGATCGCGCGTATATTAGTCCCAAGATTCCCGGGTTCGAGAAATTCGTGTCTCTACACTTACATCCCAAACGACGACGGTGCCTGGCCGCCATCGAACGCGGGTTTGGAAATCGTAGCCAGCAGTGATGTGGTCAAACAAGAATTTGAGCAGATACTCGGACTCTTCGCGCTTGTAGCCAACGATTCGCTTGGTGAACTGCGGGTTCACGTACAATGCCTTCTCACCCGTGACTGGGTGAGTGCGAATGACGGGATGGATGTGCGACACGGGTTCGCGTCGAACAATGCCGCCACGGACTGAGCTGCTCGTGGCTTGCTCGGCTGCGCTATGCAAGGCTTTGAGACCGTGAAGGCGCTTCTGGAACTCAGGGGACAGCCGATTGTACGCCTCGACCTGGTTGCTGAACAGGGTGTCTCCGCCGGCCGATGGATTGTCAAGAGAGTATAGGAAGGTGGTGCCAGGAGGCTGTCTCTCGTAGGAAATGTCCTGCACGTTCACATCAGCAATTTGGTCAGAACCCCTCCAGCGCTTCCAGCCTTGTACCCACCGTGTGCCATGCGGTAGAGTTCAGTCGATCTGCGAAGTTGTTCTTTGCTCCAACGGCTGCGATTGGGAATGAATTAGCATCCGGAGAGATACCGATTAGAATTGTCGAACAGCGAACTCACCATCAGCGCCACGGTGGACAAGATGAATTTCCGGATGACCGTCAGGTGCGCCACTTGTTGGGTGGATGTGGTGACGACCGAAGTATCCACCAAATTTCACTGCCTCGCCAATGGGAAGGCTCGCGAAATCCTGATCTCTGAAAGCTGAAGAGAGAGTCAAAATCACTGTCGGCTGCAAGAATTACGCTGTTTTTTTTGGAGCATACCAACGACTTTCTTCTGAGCAACAAACAAAGCAAGTTCATCCTTGCCCTTGTCATCAAGTTGGCTTAGCTGCACATTGTACACTTCAGCACCGATAGAGCCGGTGATGTCTTCCCACTTGGCACCGGCCTTGAACAAGTTCGGCAAGGCTGGGTCGGCATCCTTGCCGTGTTCGTAGTGTTCAAATGGCTGCAACGGAGGATAACTGCGACGGAACGGTCAACGCCTAACCAGGCAGAACAATACAGACACCAGCTTACGTTTTATCGGGCCAAGTTGGTAAGTACAATGGGTAAGAGGCAGGAGGATGTGTCGCAGTCCCTTTGAGCTCCGTCTCTGGGTTATACGTCACCCTGTTCGACGTGTACGCCTCCTTGTAGTTCATTGTCTTGATAACATCATTCTGCTGCGGATTCGGCTCGACTAGTCCCGGTGCCATGATGGTCAAGTTGACTCGTTAACTTGGAAAACAGTTGTGGGAAAGACGAAGTGTACGATCAGTAACTGGCCTGGACAAGATATCCGGAAAGGGGCAACCATGCAAAGAATGATTCAAGGAGGGGCAAAACAGTTTTAACTGGCTATTATATGTCGCATGCGCCTGCGGTACACTCAGCTATACAAACGACGATGCGGGGTTTGAAGTCAGCGAAAAGTCCAATGGGACTTGATCCTTCGAACGCTAGAGTTTCCGATATCCGAGATGCAGGGTATGCAAGCCCTGAATCGAATACGCGAGGCCGAAAGCTCAAGAGGCCAATGCGTGCGCTGGCGCGATATTGTCCGGCTACGAGCAATTAAGCTTATCAGTTGCACCACATGGTCAACGTCCGTAGCGACAGCATCTCCCGAAGTGGCGTGACGCGAACCCAGAGCCGTTGCAGTTTCCAGGGTGGCAAGCATCGCAATGACATTAGGCATAGCAGCAAGCGCAGCCTCGCGGCGCTGCGCAACCGAGTTGCGTCAATTCAAGCAATGGCGTGATCACAGGTCTTGCGTGATCACTTTTTACGCCAGGGCCTGTAGCTCGGAACTGATGCAACCACAGGTCGAAGTGACGCGCGCGGGAGCTTCTCAATCCTTGGTTGGAAAAAAAGAAAAAAAAGGAAACAACAACAGTCAATGATGATATCCAGACACCATCCATGTGATCATTGAGAGGTGGTGGTGGTGGTGGTGATAAAGGAGGATGGATTTAGGATTTATACAATCACGCCGCCCGTAGTTCTAACTCCATGTAGTAACTTTCTTTCCCTGTTAAGGAATATGGTAATCGCTTAGAAGTACATACAGTACTAGGACAAAAGTCTGTGTACACTTTCCGCGAAATTTGTTAGGGCCAGTGTCTACAGACTTCTGTCAGGTCACTGTACCTCATAAGATACATGGTGAGAAACACTTCTGTACCTCTGTGAATCCTACCGTCAACTCGCCGCCGAGCTGTGAGGCGCACCCCGCAACCAATCTGACGAAAGCGAACAACAACCCTGACGCGAACCGTGCTGCACATGGATCCCTTGGAAGACGTTATCGATGGCGTCAGGCAGATCTCACCTGGAAGTCCGCGGCAGCTCCGGATCCTCTGTTAGTAATAACGCAATGCGAGGCCCTGCCGCGACGAACATGTTTGTACATCATGGCGGGGGGGCCGTCGACACCAGTCGCGCGGCGTCAGAGAAATGGCCTTTGAACGGTATCATCTCGCCGGAGAGCCGATTTTAGCATTTTCCTTTTGACTGCTGCGATACTGGTGCCGAGCTTTCCAGGGATGGCGAACGACGGGATTAGCAGCGGCTTCAGCGCCGTCAACCTTTCATCTAAAAGCTTGAAGCACACACAAATCGATGAAGTCGAGCTGTCCGGCAACTCATATCCTGCCTCGGAGATTAGCGTGCCGACCAGATCTGCTGCTTTTGACTTCAACCCGACCGACGAAAGCTTCAAACCGATCTCGTCCTACGAGGGATACCACAGATATGATCCGAACTTCAGATGGACGGCGGAGGAAGAGCGAAGATTGGTCAGGAAGGTAGGCTGACAGCTCACAGCAAATGCTCAAAGCGTTGCCGTGTCACCAAGAAACTCACAGTGATGGATGGCAATCGCAGATCGACATCCGGATCTGTGCTTGGGTCTGTTTGACTTTCTTCACGTTGCAGCTGGATCGCGGCAACATCGCACAGGCCGTCTCAGATGGAATGCTCACGAGGTTGAAGCTCAACACGGACGATTACGACAACGGACAGACGCTCTTCTTTGCGACCTTTCTAATCGCCGAACTCCCCTCTCAGATGATCGGGAAATGGGTCGGGCCTGACAATTGGATCCCCGTACAGATGATTCTATGGAGCCTGGTCTCGGCTCTTCAAGCCTTGATGACTGGCCGGGCATCTTTCTTCGTATGCCGAGCGCTTCTGGGTCTTTTTGAGGGCGGCTTCATCCCGGACAACGTGCTTTACCTGAGTTATTGGTACAAGACGTCCGAGTTGGTCGTTCGCTTGGGTTTCTTCTGGGTGACGTACCAGTTCACGTTCATCGTCTCGGCCTTCTGCGCATACGGCTTCTTCCATCTCGGCGGCGTTGGAGGGCTGTATGGCTGGCAGTGGCTCTTTGCGATAGAAGGGGCCGCGACTGGCCTCGTTGGCATCATCGCTTGGTTCTACATGCCGCCCTCGCCAACTCAGACCGCGAGCTTCTTCAGGGGGAGGAAGGGTTGGTTCTCGGAGCACGAGGAGAAAATCTTAGTCAACCGCGTACTCCGAGACGATCCCTCCAAAGGTACGATGCACAACCGGCAAGCTGTCGACTGGGCTATGTTTTGGAAATGCCTCACGGACTTCCACCTCTGGCCACTATATACTGTGGGTCTCACCTGGCTGATGCCCAACTACCCGCTGGTCCAATACTTTCCCGTCCTTATCAAAGGCTTCGGCTTCAACGTGCTGGACGCGAACCTGCTGACCGTACCTGCGTACTCTCTGGCGATGATGCAAATCATCTTCTGGATTTGGGTCAGCCACAAGATCAACGAAAGACTGCTGCTTTGCACCGTCAGTCAAATCTGGTGCTTGGCGGCACTCATAGCGCTCGAGGTGCTGCCCAACGATGCCAGCCGATGGAGCCGATGGGTCTGTGTATCCCTGATCGTAGGATTCCCCTACATCCATCCGATTCTGGTGGCTCTGGCCAGTCGAAACTCTGGGACCGTCAGAACACGCACGGTTGCGACTGCACTGTACAACATGTCTGTGCAGGCGTCCAACATCGCATGTACGATGATCATAACTCTTTGATTTTTTGTGGAGTTGAACGAGTACTAACGAGCCTTCAAACATAGCTGCACAAATATACAGGAACAACGACGCGCCTTACTACCGGAAAGCAAATGCAGGTCTGATAGCCGTGTGTTGCTGGAACATCGCTTGCTTCGTTGCCGCCAAGGTGTTTTATGTGCGCGAGAACAAGCGACGCGAGGCCATCTGGGGCACCATGACGACCGAAGAGAAGAAGACGTATCTCGAGACGACTGCGGACGAAGGCAACAAACGGCTCGACTTCCGGTTCTCTCATTAGCGCTGAAACAGCGACGGGGGACGTTGCTTGTCTGTGTGTGTGTGTGTGTGTATATGCGTGTGCACGCATTTGTGCACGCAAGATCTGCGCTTCCACTCATTGTCGTGCCTGATCGCCCCTATGCAAGTCATGCGAGTTTATAAAAATAGATAAGTAATGGATATAGAAACAAGGTCATAAAGAGTAGACCGTCAATGAAAACAAAAAGCTGCGCATAACGCGGTCAAATTGGCGCGAGACCTCGACACTACGCCCGCTGGTCAGCCGCGAAGATCCTCTACCGCGCACATCGTTATTTTGCTAAATTTTTAATTCTCTGAGGTCCCTGATTGCGCCCATCTCCCTGCTTCTCCACATCGTTGCTGGCCCCGTGGGCCTCCTGGAAATTTAAAGCCTCGGCCCCGGAAATTGAGAGGCCAGACGTGGAGCTTGCCGTGCCCGCAGACGCCGACCTGAAACACGCACATCGCAGCAGATCCCACCCCCGCGACCGCGGCCGTCTAAGCGCTGCTGCTCCTCTGCAGTGGGCGCCAGTCCCCGGCGAGCGGCGCTGGCGCTGCAGCGAGCGTCCAGCAGCGCTTCTGCCGCGCGGCTCGCCGTGCACACGCCGCGAGCATGCGTTGCCTGGTACAGCGATGCGGCGGGCATGCGGGCAGAGGGGGGCTGTAGGCGAGGCACGACGGATGCATAAGATGGACGAGGCCGGGGCGCTTTTTCAGCGTCTGGCATTGTCTGCAGACGAGTGCTTTACAGAATTTCAGACGACCAGCTCAACGCAGAACACACAAGATGCCGACACGCAGCCGCAATGATTTCACCGTCGCCTGGATTTGCGACAGCCAGTCCTCTTCAGCCGCCGCATATACTATGTTCGACGACGTTTATAAGCTCAAGGAGAAACAAGACCACCTGGACCCCAACGTATATGTTTGTGGAAAGATTCAGGGAATCAAAGTTGTCGTGACCGCTCTCCCGACAGGACTTCGTGGCAAAGTCGATTCTGCCCTCGTTGTGAAGGATCTCGTGCGCAGCTTTCCCAACGTTCGTCTGGCCGTGCTTGTGGGCACTGGCGCTGCCATGCCTGGAGCCAAAGACATCAGACTTGGCGACGTTGTGGTCAGTATACCCAACGGCTCAAACAACGGCGTGATACAATTCGACATGGTCAAACAGACAAACGACAGATGTCTCCAGATACGAGGCCAGCTGAACTCACCACCAACGCAACTCCTCAGTGCCGTACAGAATACCAGGTGTGAACACCACATGAAAGATCCCGTGTTCCCAAAGTACATCCAAGCGGCGCGCCAGAGCTCTTCTGCAAAGCATCAGAGCTACTCCTACCCCGGAATCAATCATGATTTCTGGTACCAGCCCAGCGATGGCAAGAAAATACAACAGCAAAGTCGACGCGATCATGCTGGCAAGCGCGACGAAACCCCCCAAGTGTTCTATGGCACCATTGCGTCCGGAGACAAGCTCGTCAGCGATGCACAAACCCTCAGAAAACTACAGCAGGCCGCTAAAGTGCTCTGCTTCGACAGAGAAGCTGCGGGCGTAATGGCGATCTTCCCTTGTCTGGTCGTCAAGGGGATGAGCGACTACTCGGACGGCTGTCAACGTCAAGGGTGGGAGGAATACGCGTCCATTGCCGCAGCGGCCTATGCAAAGGAAATGATGTGGTTCGTACCGGGTGCACGCAGCTAGAAAGCTGAAGCCCGCGTAGTCCACGTAGCGGCTCGTGAACGTCAACAGTGCGGGAAAGTCAACGGTCGTGCGACTGTCATTCGTAGCGAACATCTCTCTGGCGCTTCACTCACTCCTCGATGCGGACCTACTCACTGGAGGGCGGGTTCTTCGGATTGATCTAACGGGCATCGGGTAGAACGAGGCATTGACCTCAAGATGGCAAAAGATCTATGCTTTGGTGTTTACGTGTTTTTGTACAAATGCATCTGTTTTTGGAGGACGTAGAATAGAATATCGATAACTCTCTCAACGCTTTCGGAACTGCGTCTGCCTTTCCATTATATTATATCTTAAAATTTATACCTTTTTATAATAGTAATTTCTAGACGTATATTAAAATACGCCTTATTTAAAGGTTTTTCCGTTTATCCGAGACAAGGCCTTATAATTTTAAGACGGGGTCTTATCTGTAACCTGAGACTTTTTGACACTCAAAAGTCCAGACACGGTCACACGGCTGCCCGAGCGACCTCGGGGTCCGTGCTCAAAACGCGGGGAGGCTGTCGCTCGTCGGCCACAATTGCAACCGGACCGTGCACCACCGACTCGAATGGTAGCCAGCATTTTTCGGGCTGCGGCGCGCGGCTTGCCGCAGCAACACAACAGCGGACGGATCCGTACAAGGGATCGCGCACAGCGGGCGTCAGACAGTTGGACAGTGCTGCATACGAATGAACCTTGTCAACTCAGACATCCCTAATGCAACATCGGCAATATAAGATTCCCTGCGAACAGCCTCGGTGAAATGAGCAAGGAAGCAGTCGAACAATAACCCCTCATATATCGCGGACACGACTCAGCAGAATCCACGCATCCTATTACAGGCCTCGCCAATATCGACGCTCCATCGCCGGGCTCTTGGCTTCACACACACACGCGCATATCCATACGCGGCCATGGCTCCAGTGTCACAGGAAAACACGATTGCGGTCGTCGGCGGAGGCATCAGCGGCTTGTGCATGGCCTACGCCCTGTCCAAGTTCGGAGTTCCCATCACTATCTACGAGTCAACAGTTCTGTATGGTCAAATCGGCAGTGGTCTGGGTATTGCACCAAATGCCAGAAAGGCATTGCAGTTGATTGATCCACAACTGCGCGAAGCTGTGGAAAGCGGTTGCAACGTTCCTGCAGACATGGGCACAATGGAGACCTGGATGACGCTGCGGTACGGATACTGCCCAGCCGGGGCACAGGCGGCGGATGCGGAAGAAATAGTGAGGATCAAATGCCTTGGTGGGCAGATGGGTGCTCGCCGGTCCGAGTTACTCCATACTCTGTTGAATCTCACCCCGACCAAAGTGAAACTCAACCACCGCGTAGTCGGTATCGACGATCACGGCGAAAACGGAGGAGTTACTTTGAAGTTCCGTAATGGCACATCTGCCACCCACGCCGCCGCCATCGGCTGCGACGGCGTGAGGAGCGAGACACGTCTTGCCATGTTCGGAGCACAGCATCCGGCATCACATCCCAGCTTCGCAAAGGAATACGCGCACAGGGGGCTGGTGCCCATGGCTATCGCAGTCGAGGCCATGGGCCATGATGTTGCCCACGACAGCAACGTCTTCGTTGGACTCCACGGTCACGTCAGTGCCTTCCCGGTCGGGGACAAATCCGCGATCAATGGTACGTTCTGATCCACCAAAGAAACTTTTTTGCCTACTCTATGCTCACATCCGCCGCCAAACAAAGTCACCGCCTTTCACAGGTCCGAGACGTGGGAAGGCGAGGATTGGGTGGTGCCCTCGAGCATGGACGGCTTGCTGGAAGACTTCAAAGACTGGGGTCCGACGATCCGCAGACTGGTGGCCTCGATGGAAAACACCGATATCTGGGCGCTCTTCGATTCCTGTGAAGCACCTGCTCCGAGCTTCAACAAAGGCAACGTCTGTCTCGTCGGCGACGCCGCTCATGCCAGCACTCCTTTCCAAGGCGCTGGCTCGTCTATGGGCATGGAAGATGCTTACGTCCTCGCCGAGCTGGTCGCCCACGCCCTGAAGAAATCCGCGAGCATCAGTGAGGCCTTTCGAGCTTACGACGGCGTACGCCGCTTCCGCGCCCAGCTGCTGGTATCGACCAGCCGCGAGTCTGGCCGCATGCTCGCCTTCGGTCACCCGGATGTTGGCCACGACAGGGACAAGTTAGCGGCGAACATGCAAGAGCGAATGCAATGGATCTGGAACGAAGACCTTGAAAGCGAGGTCGCCCAGGGCAAACGATGGATCAATGCCATGACCGTTTGAAACCCCATCCTGCGCATTCTGTCGAGCTTTCGAGCTTCTCGAGATTTGTCTGTTAGTATAACGTATATACGTAGTTATGTAGTTACTCTGACCTGATACGACCGACCTTATGAATCCCAGATCCTTTTTCCGCGTGCAGTGCCGAACCCGTGTGGCTGCCCCATACTGTTGGGCCAGCCAATAGGAAATGTCCAGACTGCCTCAGCCACAGATTATACAATGATCATTAGTGAACTGTGGCGCGACTTTATTCTTATTATCATTAATAAACAGAGCTCCAAGACTCAGCTGAATCTTGGTATACACGATCAGCAGCTCTGATTCGCGCAGGCGAACTTGCACTAAGCGGCCCTGGTCCAATCAATCACGGAAGGGAGAAGGGACGGTTGCCCTAAGCGTTCAAGTCTCCGTCGTTAATGCCCAGCAGCCCTCACAGGATATCAGCGATGACATTAGATGTATTAGTTCAATAGATACCAAAGACCGAATCGAGTCGATATCAGCAGAGTCTCACGGTACCGAGCATTGCTTTTGATCTGCGAAACCGAGCAGGAATTTGAGGCCTCAAAGCGGGTCGCTGGCCGCTTTCTCTACCTCTCTTGCAGCTCAGCCGGATTACGACTTTCTGCCCCCCCCTCCTCCTCGTAGCCAGTCTACGCCTCATTTGAGCAGTGAGATATACTCCGGACTATAACTCTACTTCCATCCTGCTAGCCGTTCTGATTCTACCACACTAGCTCCCAGGGCTTCGATGATCGAATAGACACGATGGTGGGAGTGCCGAGATCTGGCGGTTGCCACACCTGCCGCAGATCCAGAATCAAAGTCAGTCGACGTCCCCTCTGTTTTGGCGTAGCGCACAAGCGGCCAACGGCAAATTGGCCAGCGGCGTCCGGCGTTTCATGCTTGCCCGGAGTCTTGCTAATGCCCATGTGAAATCATCTCAGTGCGACGAAGGCAAACCGTTCTGTCAACGATGCGAGGTCCGAGGCAAAGTTTGTGAAGGATACAAGCGCTACGCGACTTTCGTCAATCGAACGGCGACAGGCATCCAGAGGCGCAAACGGCTTGAAGAGGCCATCATCAACTCCACCGAGCCCCGGCCGCCTACGGAGAATCAACAGCGAGGCTCGATTTCAGAGGAGAACTCGGAAGAAGCCAGCTCGCCTCCTTCATCTATCGACACGCATGAGGCTTTGGACGACTCGTGTTTTCAAATGATCGCCAGTGATTTTCTGGCCTACTACATGCCCCGAGATCCCGCCAATCAGAATGGTGCCTTGGTGTTGTGGTTGAAGGAAGCCTTCCACATGCAGGCGCCTCCCAGCTCACTCCGCGTGGCCCTGTATGCATTTGCGGTCGGCCGGATTGGCAAAAGTCGCGACAATCAAGAGATGATGGAATCGGGCAGAGCCAACTATGGGCACGCACTCCGGTTGCTCAACGAGTGTCTTTCTGCCGACGGCTCGACTGACATACGAGCTCTTGCGACGGCTCGGGCGCTGATGCTGTACGAGGTGAGCTTCTCTTTTTTTTTTCTTTTTTTTCAAAAAAAAAAAATAAAAAAAGATGGTTACCCCCATTTTTAACCAAAAAACTATGCTAGCTTTTTGAATCAACGACAAACTCAGTCCACGCCTGGTCGAGCCACCAAAAGGGGCTTGCGGACTTGGCTCATATGAGAGGCCCGCACGGCTTCCCAACGCCCTTTGACCAAGCTCTACTGCGTGATATCAAGGGGGTCAACGTAAGCGGTCTCCCATTTTATAAGATTCAAGGGTTTCCATGGATCTGCTGACAACCAAGCAGATGATCTCGTGCTTGGTTGATCACCGCAAATCGCCCTTCGATTCGCCAGAATGGCGGTTTCCGCGTGCTGAGCCAAGAGAGCTCGAGGACATAGAACATCGATATCTGGACATCGCTTTCGAGCTCGCAGGCTTCTTGTCCGAGACGCTCCCTATAGCAGACCCGAAAACGATGGAGGAAGACGAGAGCCAAGATTTCTACGACCGGATCAGCGAGTTCTCTTCCAGGCTCGACGTGTTGCTGGTCAATTTTCAAGAGCTCAAGCTGAGAAAAGCACCCGAGTCGAGTGATATGTACTGGGATCTCGAATCGGCGATCCACTACATAATCATCTTGACGCTGAAGCTCAAAATCCAAGGCAACATGCTGACCGTCGCAACCCGGACCAGGTTGTTTAGCTTCAGACACCATCTTTTCGGCACTGAGTACAAGCAACTGACTTCATCCCTCGGCCGCCGGCTCGTCAAAGCGATCATCTACGCCAATTCTGAGGGGATGGGAATCTATCCAGCTCAAAGGTGCCTGCTGCCAGTGCGGCTCGTTTTGGCCTATGTCCCAAAGGAGACCGAGGCCTGGGCTCAGAACGCGGCCCTGTACAAGACTTTCATCGACGAGAAGCACCTGAGACACGCGGTCGAACTCAATCGGACTTGGGGCAATGCCGAGGTGGAGCCGCAGGAGCAGGCTCAGGAGCCAGCCTCGTCGATCATCGCTTAATGGTCATTCGACAAGGATCTCCAGAAAGTGCGCGAAGCACCACTTATCCGCTGGATGTCGATTTGTTACGATCTGCGCTCTGTTTCGAAATTCGCGCGACGGAGCATTCTGGGTAATTTGATTTAATGGTCTGGGAAGCAGAGGCAACGTTACGATGGAAAACGACAGCATGACTCTAAGTTGGGAGGAAAACAGTGATTGCAGGAAGAGATTTCAATTAATTCTAGATTTGATAGTATTAGGCAAAAGACAGAAATTATATACGCGTTATATGGGTGCAGCTGCGTAGTGTGCAGATCCGCGTGATTGTAAGCCATTGGAGAACACAGCTCTACTCTGTCGTTCCTTTCACTCAGCCGTCGCAGCTTGTATGTCCATTCTGGTCAGGTTGGCGCTGATCAGGTCACCGATCAATCCGTCGCGAACATTGAACTGCAAATCTCTGTTGATAGATCGTGGTCACGGCCGTCGGACGACGCTTAGGCATATCGGCGGTGGAGTTGACGCACGAAAAGGTTTTCGCCACGTAGTATCCAACTGCCGCGCTGCTTGAGGCAACTGACAGATGCTTGGCCAAGTGAGTGTCGATGAAAGACGATTTATTTTCTGCCCTTTCCATCATCCACGGCCGCATCTGCACATCACGCGGGCCAGCAAGCTGCTATGCGCACCCATGCGGCCCCCGGGCTAAGCCTAGAAGGGGGCTCAAGCGAAGACCGCCTTAGGCCGCCTTGGGCTAGACCCGGCACCTGGGCCGGCCAAGCACGATAGATCGGCTCCCTCCGCGGCGCCATGACGACAGGAGCCCTATCGTGCATTTTCGGTCGCGCCTTCCTCTGTTTGGTCAATAATAATCACCCATCGGCAAGCCATTGGCCACGTACAATTGACGAAGAGATCGAGTCCGACGACGTATCGGCTGGCCCACTGGCCGAGTTGACAGTGCAGTTTCAATGACTCGGCTCACTGCCTTGCGACGCCCACCGTCATTCGCCGTTTTTTACTGCCTTTGGTGCCGCCGGGTCGGCCACAGCGGTCCTCTGCGCAAGGAGCCGCGGCATGGCGAGGCTGGCACCCTGGAGGGCTAATGCCAAAAAGTAGAACATCAGGCGATTGCAGGTCGCCGGACGGCAAGATGCTCTCACCGCGTCAGTCTCTCCGCGCGTCTTGGCCTGACTCGACGCACCAAGCCCTCGCTCTTTGTTGGTTGGCAGGACGTCGAAGTCTATGATGTAAACAGGCTGTATATCGCAACTAGGAAGGAGTCTGACAATCCATAAATTCGATCCTCCATCGCCATTGGAGCCTGGTTTTTTGTTAAGAGATTCCAGCCGTGTCAAAAGCACAAACCGGCAAGTTTAAGCGCCCTGATTGCTACGATCCGACCATTCGATCGCCCTAGTAGATATCACAGGCCCTCAGCGGAGCTTTTCGACGGCATCCAACGGCAACTCGTGATCGAGAGCTTCAACCCAAAAACAGCCTCGGACCACGTCGAGAAATGGCACCTTCAAGCATACTCGATATGTTCAACCCCGACAAGGACATTCCAGATCTGAGCGGCAAGGTCTTTGTCATCACCGGAGGTATGTGATCGAGATGTGATCGAGATGTGATGATGATATGCGATGCATCCTACAGCACCTGAAAGATATAGCAACAGCAATCAGCACGCTTCACTTGGACGAAAGGCTGACCCTTTGCAGGCACCGCGGGGCTTGGCGCCGGCTGTGTCAAGCATCTGGCAGCGCACAATCCAGCGCACATCTACATCACCGGACGCAACGCCGCCAAAGCCAAGGCAGTCATCGAGGCGGCCAACGCTCCAAACGTGCCCATCACCTTCGTGGAGTGCAATCTCAATAGCATGGCCGAGGCCGGGAAGGCTACCAAGGAGCTAGCCTCGAAGCTCGACCGGCTGGACGTGCTCATCTGCAACGCCGGCATCCTGATGGCCGACGCCAAAACCGGCGGCGATGGCTTCGAGCAGCACATGCAGATCAACCACCTGGGCCACGCCGTCGTCATCAAGCACCTGCTGCCCGTGCTCGAACGCACGGCCAGCCGACGCGAGAGCGCCGACGTTCGGCTGATCATCCTTACCTCGAGTGCGTACCAGCAGGCGCCCGCCAACGGCATCGACTTTGACACCATCAAGTCACCGCAGGCCAAGCTCGGCAACCCCATCGTGCCGGGCCACATCTGGGCGCGCTACGGCCAGAGCAAGCTGGCCAACCACGTCTACGCCCAGACGCTCGCCCAGCGCCACCCGGCCATCATGACCGTGTCGCTGCACCCGGGCGTCGTTGAAACCGACATCTTCGACCACGTCTCCTTCTTGACGCGCCTCCCCCTGCTGCTCGGCTTGGCCGGCCGCCGCATCCGCCCGGACGAGGGCGCCTTCAGCCACCTGTGGGCGGCCACGTGCGCGCGCGACGCCCTGACGCCCGGCGCCTGCTACGAGCCCCGTCGGGCGGGCGCAGCCGCGCGGGAGCGCCGCGTCGCGGGACGCCGCTCTGGCGGAGCGGCTGTGGGAGTGGACCGAGGCGACGATTGCGGCGCACGAGCCGGGCACCGCGGTGGCGACGTAGCATATGTCAAAATGATAGGGAGCGTGCCAGGGCACTGCAAGACCGCGGTGGCCTGAAAGCCAGGACCCCGGGCAGGGGGCGTTGGCGGCGCGCACGCGCTGTTTGTAGAGACAGATCAATCGCAGATAACAAAGGCAATCGAGGCAGAACAACGCGCATTCGCTGGTTTTGCTGTTTTTGTTCTTGTTCTTGTTCCTGTGCTCGTGCTCTTGCCTGCAAATCCCCTGCTCTCCTGTCCTCTCCTCTGCTCTCGAGCGCCCGCGCCACTGCGTCGCTTCGTCCCCCGCTCCAGAGACCAGCACCCGCTCCTCGCCCCCTGCGCCCGCCCGCTCCGCGCCCGCCCCTACAGCGTCACGACCACCTTCTCGCCCGGCACCCGCTCGCCCACGCGGTCCAGCCCCGCCTGCACGCTCGCCAGCCCGCGGCCCGCCACCAGCGGCGCCAGCGGCGCGACCAGCCGGCCCGTGCGCAGCGCGGCGGGCACGAAGTCGGTGTAGAGCGCGGCGCCGACGCCGCTGTCGCGGACCTGCCCGCACAGCACGAACCTGAACGCGACGCCCGGCGGGATGTCGTCGCGCGCGACGGCGAACTGGGCGCCGGCCACGAAGCGGGCGCCGCCGGCGCCGACCCCTGCGGCGATCCGGCACATCAGGTCGTTCATGCCCTGGCCGCCGCTGCACTCGTAGATGCCGGCAAAGCGCCCGGCCCTGCCGCCCGCGTTGATGGCCTCGAGCACGCTGGTCGCGACGTCCGGCTCGTTGTAGTCAAACACCAGCGACGCGCCCAGCCTTTTGCACATCTCGTGGTTCCTGGGCGACGCCGTCGTGATGACGTCGTACCCGGCGGCCACGGCCAGCTGGATCGCGGCGGCGCCGACGCCCGATGCGCCGCCCCAGATCAGCACGGTCCTGTGCTTTGGCTGGGGGGACAGCGACGGCAGATCCAGCGCGAGCGACTCCTTCTCGAACAGGCCGCTGGCGGCGGTGGTGAGGTGCATCGGCAGCGTGGCCGCTTGCTCAAAGGTCATGCTGTCCGGCAGCTTTGCCGCCAGCTGCGGCTGAACCACCACGTACTCCTGGAAGGCGGCACGAGACATCTCGACGGGCTGGCCTGGCTCGAACAGCTTTGTGGGGTGGAGTGGCATGCCCATGGCCACCACACGGTCCCCTATCGCGAAGCCTCGAACGTTGGCCCCGACCACCTCCACCGTTCCAGCCAGGTCCGATCCCGGGATAAAGGGATATGAAATTGGAAAAGGGTCCATGGTCTGGATTCCCCAGTCAACCAGATTGAAGCCAACGGCTTTTGTCTTGACGATGATTTCATCTGCACTCGGCTCGGTGTATGGCGCAGGTCTGACTTCGGTAGGTCTGGCTTTGGAGCTGACAATGTAGGCTGCGGTGTTAGTAGGCATCTTCGAGGCTCTGCGAGGTGTGTGAAAGGTGACAATGTAGGATGCAGTGCCCAGAGAAAGGGAGAGTGGGTGATTGCCGAATACACATTGTCTTTCTCAGTGAGGCCGCTCATCCTTTATATGCATGTAGTCACGTAACTTAAGAGCTAACTCATGTAGCTTCAGGTATCAAATCATCCCATGAAGTCATATTAAACGTTGTATACGAAGCAAGGCATAGTACAGCGGCAGAAAGGAGCGCAGCCGTCTGCATTGTCGTCCTGGTCGGTAATGCAAGCGTAATCCATCGGGTGTATGCGGCCTTAAGGTGCTGGAAGCGATGTTCAGAAGGCGATCCAGAGCTGGAACATGCTATAGCTGCGTGCGTGTACGGAGGATACTGATGTTTTCGTGATAAAGGGGCCAATTGCGATGCATATCGTCGCGGGAGGGCTAACCTGCCCTCGTATTGTCGAAGGAGTTAAGGGCATTAAAACCATTCGTGGCGTCGCCAATGTGTTATTTATCTTAAATTGAACCAGTCGAATATGTGAGGTATCCCGCCAGCGCGGACGCGACTCCGTGTGACGTCTGTGTGTCAAAAAGACGCGAAGATATGCACAGCTACCATCTCGGTAAATTAACGACATAGAACAATCAGGTCAGGTCTTTTACGAATTCTGTTGTTCCAGCTTCAGCAGCCTCGATCTCCTCATGTCTGATGAGGCATCATGCAAGCCATGAATAGTAAGAGCCACTGTGTCCGCGGTGGCATACACGAGCCAGTCTCGCCTAGCATCCATGCTCGGACTGGCCAGGTTCGCGGCCTGTGACACGCATGCGAGCTGTGGCTTTCTCATCTGTAACTCTGACTGTGACTGACCCGAGGATTGTGTTGAGCCACTTGCATCGCTAGTCACGTAAACGCGATTTTTCTCTACTTGCATGCTGACGATACAGGTGAAGGTATGAAGAACTCATCTCTCCTTGTTTCACTGCTATTTCTCTGCAGCAACTCGACGCTCCTCTTGAATATTGAGCCTCATTTGATATCTGGCTTTTGAGTACCCTCGAGAGTGGCTTCACCCTTCCGAAAATCGCTTGTCTTCTTGTAGCAGTAAGTAAACACGTACCGCGCTTCACAAAGGCTTTGGTATTCGAACCAGTCGCTCTCTACAATATCCAATCTTTGTCGGCATTTACAATGCATACCTTCACCCCCTCGCCAAGTTCTCTGGCCGCAAGCTCTGGGCTGCAACACACATCCCATACATCGTAGCATTGCTAAGAGGCAAGCTCATCGAGGAGCAGTCAAATATGCACGACGAATACGGTGAAGTTATTCGTACTGGACCAAATGAAGTCTCGTTTGCTACACCGGTAGCCTGGCGGGACATTTACGAGTTCCGCCCTGGGCACAAGGAGGTCCTTAAGGACGAAGTCTGGTACATGGCTCCCAACGGTCAGCCCCCGAACATCATCACGACAACTGATGCCAAGACTCACGCTCGTATGCGGAAATTGTTGCAAAATTCCTTTACACACGCGGATCTCGTGGATCAACGGCCATTAGTCCAAGGCCACGCTGACTTCTTCATCTCCCGTCTTGCGGACATGGCGCTCGCCGCTGATGGAGATCAGCACATCGGCGTCTTGGCTGACATGACCGACTGGATCAACTTCTTCACTATCGATGTTATCAGTGACCTCACTTTCGGAGAGCCATTTGGCTGTCTCGGGGACAGTCAGTACCATGCTTGGGTCAAGACCCTTTTTCACTTTTTGGAAGGCATGGTATATTTGGCATCGACCAGACTTTATCCGATAGTCGGTCGGATCATCGAGATTATGATTCCCCAAAACATAATCGAACATCAGAGACAGCATAGCGAATTCGCCAACAACAAAGTAGCCTTACGGGTGGAGCGACACACGGATCGGCCTGACTTCATGACTCCCTTCTTGAAGCACAACCCTGAATTTGCGTACATGTCGCTCGGCGACATTCAATCAACCTTCTCGATGCTGCTGGTTGCGGGCTCTGAAACGTCTGCCACCGTCATGTGTGGCATCCTGAACCATCTCACCCGCTTCCCAGAAGAGCTCCACAAGCTCGAGCACGTTGTCAGACAGCGCTTCACACACGAGAAAGACCTTACAATCACCTCCTGTCATCCATGAAGGCCTGCGCCTTTGCAACCCTGTCCCTGGAGGCCTGCCACGAGTCGTGCCGGCCGGCGGCGGCGGCGTCTACGCTGGCCACTACCTCCCGGGCGGGACCAAGCTCTCCATACGGCCGTACGTGCTCTCGCGATCTGCTAAGCATTTCGCCCGTCCGTTCGACTTTGTGCCAGAGCTATGGCTGCCTGCGAACGATCGCCCACAGCAGTTCTCCGACGACGCCTTGTCGATCAGCAAGCCATTCAGCACCGGGCCGCGCGGCTGCCTGGGCAAGCCTTTGGCCTGGGCAGAGATGCGCCTGGTGATCGCCAGACTGGTCTGGAAGTTCGACCTGTCAGTCGACGACGACAAGATCGTCGACTGGACCAAGCTGAGGGCGATGATGTTAGCGGAAAAGGCGCCGACGCCTCTGCGCCTTCGTCTGAGAAAGACATTCGACTAGAGGAGCGAATGTTATACTGTTCCATCTAATTCATCAAAGAGCAACGCTCTTTTGACAGTCTCTGTTGCCAAGCTGTCCGAGAAAGAAGCCAAGAGGCCGCGCCATTTCATTTCGCCAGACTCAAACAGGCCGAGAGTGACACTTTCGTAATCAATAACAATAATCATAATCATAATCATAACTATCAAAGCGCTTTGACTTTACGTTATTCAGTAGCTGCGTGGGACCATCTATGAATAGATCTACAGTACCGATCTTCTAGAATATGCGAATTCATAGACTCCAGCATCTCTGTGCACCTCTGCAGTTGGCCCGATGACTCTCACAAGGCCTCGGAGCGTCTGTCTGCAAGGCTGAACCCCGAGCTGTCACGGCGTGTCGGTTTGATTAATCTTACTACGATCTCTGTCGATCGCCGTCCGATTGGGGGCCGATCGCAGAGCCAATTGGCTCTCAGCGTTTGGAACATGTGGCGCTCCTATTCCCCGCCTGCTGCGAACCTCAGCAGGCTGTGGTCGAAAATCCCCGGGGGATGGAGGTAGTGCGATGACTGCGCTGTAGGGTTTGGTCCCTGAGCAACCGTCCCAGTGCAGGTCCTGAAGACAGAAGCGAGGGATGGCCGATGAGCGGACGCCGCTGCTGCAACGCGCCGACACCCAGCTCACGGACGCGTCCGGAGACTTGCACGAGCAGTTCTGTCGCTTGGTTGGCGTCACGCCCGTCCGATTTGACCAAAGACCAACGCAAGAGCTATCCCCCTCCCAAAGAGAAACACGCTGTATGGCCGAGCGAGGAAACGGCAGCGGTCCATCAAGCTGACGTACAATGTCACGGCGACTGTGTCGAATTCGCTTCTGCTCTCTCAAATCATCCTCGGCGCTGCGTTGACTGCGCTGGGTGCGGCCAAATCCGACCACATCCTGATCACCCGTCCTTCGGAGCTCTCAACACCGTCATTGCAGGCATCGTCGCGTACATCAAGTCGCAAGGCCAGCCGCAGCGAGCACAGCTGTTCCGCGACGACCTGGAACGCGTGCTCGACGAGATCGAAGACTCGGAGACGATGTGGTTGGGCATCTCCCAGAACGTCAATGGATACGACTCGATCGACGTCGACGAGGTCACTGTCCGGAGCGAGGTCGCCCGCCTGACGAAACTGTATGACCGCGCCATTCGCAACTACGCCATGACGAACCCGGAGTTCTATGGAAGCCAGTCCGGGAATAATGGCAACAACTTCATGCAGTTGAAAGCAAAAATCGCTCCCGAGCCACTTCCAGCGGCTGCCAACGCAGCTGTCGCCGCCGCAGCCGATGGACAGCCGCCTCCACCTTCTCTTGGTCTAGGATCGGACGGCCAAGCGGACGGAGCCGCTCCAGCTCCTGACTCTGCTGGCGATGCTGCTGCTGCTGACGATGCAGGCAAAGCCGCCCAGGACTCGCCGCAGGACGGAGACAAGCAAATGGCACCCGATTCATCTTCGGCCCAACGGCCATCGGATGCTTCCGGTGATGCCTCCAAAGCAGCCACTGCCGCCGACAAGCCTACAGGCCCCGACTCCGTCAAGACGGCCTCCGAGGCCGTCGCCTACGCCGAGTCGACCAGCACCGCCAACGGCGCCGCAAAGGCCCCAGCCGCCAGCGCCGCCACAGACAAGCTGGCCGTCTCGGCCGCAGAGACCCGCCGGTCGCGCTCGCCGTCCCAAGTCCGCGCGGGACAAGGCTGCGTCCAAGTCGCCGTCCCCCGCCCAGAGTGCGGCGTCCGGCGCGGCCGACGCGGCGGCGGCCGCGCCTCCGGGGGTGCCGCTGAGCGCGTCGGTGGACGAAGGGCCGGTGACGAAGGCGTGACGGGGCGGCTGTGTTTGAGCCGGACGAGCCGCTGAATCTTTTTCGGGGATCAAGTGCAGAGCTCTGCGTCGGGCGGCCTGGGGCAGGTCGAGCGATCCCGCAGAGGGTTCGTTGGAATATCGACAGGGAGTGCCAGAAGACTCCCCGACAGTGACCAGGTGCTCCAGCCGCAGGGTAGGGCGAGGGGCCGGGGCTCTGGGGCCCTGGGATTCGTGGAAAGAAAGCCAAGGAGACGACGCGAGGGAAGAAAAGCGAAACGAGTTTTTGTGTAGCAAGCGCAGGGATTGGTCGCCTTGGTTCTCCTTTCTGTGCTTTGGGAGACGCTTGAATGGCGTGCAAAGGGACGAGGGGTTTTTGATTTGGTGGTAAAGCGAACGGACTAATAGGTTACGGTAGGTAAATACAAAGCGAACATTAGTGACAAGACCCCTGAAAGAAACAAAACCGTGCTGTTGACTCAACCGTCTAATGACTCTCTGGAAAGGCGCCGCGTCTCCTCGTCTCATTCTATCACTGGCAAGTCGTTCACATGCACACAAAATTAAGCGTCTAGAGAAGCTTGGTCTCCAAGGTGATGCCATCTCTCGGGCGCAAGACCAGGCGCCACATCTTCAGGTCTTCGGAGACTCGTCGTCGTACACGACCTCGGTGAAGTCGTACATGCTCAGCAGACAGCACATGATGACCTTCATCTCGGTCTCGGCGAACTTGCGGCCAATGCAGCCGCGAGAGCCTTGCAGGAACGTCATGAAAGCGTTGGGCGAGAAGGACGGCGGCAGGTCGTCCCAGCGATCAGGCAAGAACTCGTCTGCAGTATCGCCCCAGAACTGCGGAAGTCGATTGATCGTGTTCGCCAGAATGTAGACGGTTCGTCCCCTTTGGCACAAAATAGCCCCCGAGCACGTCGTCGTTGAGTGCCTCGCGGACCGTCATAGGGATTGGCGGGATGTATCTCAAGCTCTCGCGGCAGACATTGTCCATGTACGGCAGCTGGTCCACGTCATATTTCTCCCAGAGGTCGGCAACTTGTTGACGTGTCTCGGATTTGAAAAGTTCGGGTATGTATCGTCGGATCTCCTCCCGTAGCTTCTCTTGGATCTTGGGGTACTTGGCGAGAAGGTACAGTGTCCCAAGCTACTCCAGTAGCAGTGGTGTCGTGGCCAGCTCCGAGGAAGGTCATGACTTGGTCTCGCATGGTTTCGAAACTCAACTCCTCTCCTTGCGCCTTGAGCTTTTCGTTGTCCCGCACGATCAGAGACATAATGTCTTTTGACTTTTGGCCAGACTGAGTACATTTCGAAGTAACGATCCTGGATGCCGCGTCGACGATGATGCCCCTCGACAACTGCATGTCCCGATTCATCTTGGCGGGGATGTACTTGCTCGCAGGGATGAAGGCTTGCAAACCGTGCAGGATACGGGAACTCAGGTCGAAGGCAAAGACCAGTCTGTACGCCTCACGGAGAGGAGTCTCGGGATGATCGAGGGAGTTCACATCTGTTCCGAACGCAGCTTGCCCAATGATGTCAAGGGTGGTTCGATTGAGCCACTCCAAGACCTCGAATTGCTGAGTCTTGGCACCGTCTTTGTACTCCTTGCGCCAGTTCGCTGCAAGGTGCAAGCCTTTATCCCAGAACGATGGGGTCAAGGCTTTGATCGATTGAATCGAAAACCCAGTGCTGAGTGCTTTACGCTGCCGAATGTGTTCATTTCCCTCGGCCAGCAGGACGCCTTCGCCAAGTATACGGACCATCCAGAGCTTGGCCCTCAGAGGCTTGGGGTAATTGTATGGGTTGTGGACCGTCATATGCTTCAGAGCATCATCGTCAGCAATCGACAAGCGCTCAGCCCCGAACGGAAAGAAGTAGCGGATGATCGAGCCATGTTCTTGATGCCACTTGCGCTGTGGTACGCCGACTTCCTCGGTGATGATTTGTCTGAATTGGCCCCAGAGCGGGAATCCAGGAACAGTTGGAACGTGGCGCAGCGGTGACAAAAAGAACGGGTATACCCATGACCAGTAGATCGTGTAGAGAAAGAGCCCCACGGGCAAAACCGAAAAGAAAACAAGCTGTGAAGGATGCAGACGCAATGGCTCTTGAGGCGGCAAGAGCGACCAAGGCTGACCCGAGGGAAACGTGAAAGAGAGACAGACGAACTGCCATGGTGGATCGAAAAGAGCGTGGAACAATCCTGGATTTCTCTTGAAAGTTCTCCACTCCCAGAAGATAGAACAAGAACAGATGAGACAAAAGAGTAGTGATGAACAAGTTTGGTCTTTGGGGCTCGCCGGTCGAGGAGAGATCAAGGACTGACGAAGAAGGAAAAAAGATGATATGGAAAGAGACGATTCGAAGAAGAAATGGTAGATGGGTACAAGGCAGCTGAGAGGACAACAGACACGGAGAATGTTGGGGAGTTGTTGATGTGAAAGAAATCGCGATGGTTACAAGTATTCTGGCAGCCGGTGGCCTGTTTGATTAAGGAGACGTCTGGATGATTGACACGTTGTTGCGGTCTCTTTGTGGGGAAAAGATCTTTCTGATGTTCTCGATTAATGTCAAAGCTGGACGAGGATAGAATTTGATTTCCAAAAACGTTGTGGACCGGTTAGCAAGGGGACAACGGCTGCACGTTTCAAACTTTTTCGAGAACAACATTGAGGAGGAGGGAATTTATGATGCCCAGGTCATCGTCTTGAAAGTCAAAACCATGAAGGACACAGCCAGGAGTCGCAATGACACAGACACATTCCGGGCAGTCTTACTAGAAAGGCAATAAGCTGAGAGCCTAGAAGTCGCTCCATGGCCACAATTCCGGTAAGCAGTGTGTCAAAAATCATATGACTTGTTGACGAGTCCTGTGGGGCTCTGAAGCCATTCAAAGGGGCCGGTAAGATTACCCAATAACACGATCAGACGCCAGATGAAGCACGAGCGACATACACGTTCCTCATGTGTGTTGCAATGCACAGGGGGAATTTGTGGTCCATCGTATTGATCGCCGGGGAGACAGCTTGGGACAGAGCCTAATCTGGACGCGTTGAGCACGTGCGTAGTAAGACGGGACTTCAAGTGTTGGGCCCAGACGAAGGCAGCACCCCTATAGGTGAACGAAGAGGACATGGCAAAATGCGACCGGGGCAGCATCTTCCGTCTGTGTCGGACCTACCGAGAATGAGGGCCTTCCAAGATCAAATAAACCCGGGACGTGGTACTGATGACCATTTGCGGTGCAGATGGACTTGGCAGGTCTCCCTCGAGAAGGGTTGACCGCGAATGGAGAGGACAGGAGACTTTTGACATTGATGGTTCCCGACTTCGCGGACCTGGTTATCGCGACCGACACGCGCAGTGGGGTAAAGCATAAATGCCTCGATCGAGAATCTTGGCACTCATGGTGATATCCGGTCGCAACAGTGAACGCATGAGGTAAGCCTATGCTTCCAGGTGAGCACTGCTGATACATGCGCGTGACAGATAGGCCTCCCATGGGCGACGCGTGAGATGACAGGATAGGGAATAGAAGACTAGAGAAGGAGATCGAAGCGTGCTTCCAGACGTGGTTCTATGGAGTAAGCGGCCTGAGCATACTTCGGACGAGGATGTGACCCTGGACGATCCGCAAGATACAGTCAGATGTTTCATCAGATCTGCTTAGATGAGCAAATATTACGCCAACCCATTGGAGAGTCTGTGAGGCATGCAATCTAAGATTAGAGGTGCTGCAAGCAGCAGGAGTTCCGTTTAAAATGGTGCAGAAACGTCCTCGCGTTCTGCAGTATTAGACAGGGTTAGACAGAGATGTTCAAGGAAATTACGGAACTGCATTCATTTGTTTGGGATATTTGCTGAAAAGACCATGTCACGTGAAAGAAAAACGACTGCTGATTGTTCATTTGAGGAATGTATTGTCTGTCGTCAACATGCATTCGCCGTCTCTGTTGACGCAATGAATTAATCAAAAAAAAAGATCCATGTCAAGGATGTTGACTTTTCGGTGGATCTCGAGCCTTGTTCGGGACAAACTTTCCTGCGAAACGTCAGTTTGGCGGAGCAACGAGATTCAAGTCTCGGAAGCCTTCCCTTGGCGACGCAAGAAAGAGTGGTACAAAGTAATCTGATTGGAGCAGGAGACTGGCGTACGGTGTTCTTGGAGAGGTCTTCATGCGCCGTCATTAAGTCTGCTGCTGTAAAGGCTTGTTGTGATGGGTCTGTCGAGCCCAATAGACTAAATTGACGAAGCACCGGCCCAAAGATTCGAGGAAGACATCGAAATTTGAGTGACGGCGCAGGGACAATTTGGCCAGACGGCGTGCAGGATCTCTCAATCAATTGGAATTTCCGACAATCTCTGTGCCCCTTTCAGAGCGTGATGGTTAGCTGTATGCTCGAAAAAGAAGTCTATGCTCCTGGCAAACAACTAACGACTTGCATCTTGGGGCGTACCTTGATCAAGGTATGTCGAACTCATGCAGATCGTCTGCGCTATGACGACCGAGCGTTCGCCTTATCAAACCAATCAATGGACGAGTGCAATCCGACAATGCAGGTGAGTCTCGATCTGGACAATGACAAAGCTTCATGTATCGCAGAGCAACAGGCGTTGGCAGTAGCTTCAAATTGGGCTACTGATATGCAGCACGCCAATTTCTGTTCTTAGTGGTTGGCTTTGGAGAGCACCAAATCAAATTCACTTCGTGTCTGAGCTCTGCCTCGATCGCAATCAGCTTTCGTTGAAGGTTATCGGAAGAGGCTGGGTTTGCGAGTCAATTCTGGAGTGGGTAAAGGGACGTTTTCACGTAAGCATCAGTCGTCGTGCCTGCCCGAAAGTCTGAGGGACAATTCGGTCAACGGCCAATCCACGTCCCGGATGCTTGCAGCTCCGATGAGGACATGTCCCGATGTGACAGCGTAGAGTGGAAATGTGGAGACCACCGATCTGGAAGCCATTCATGCGGGAGTACCGATGTCCTCGAGAGGCTATCCCTTTGAGTTCAATAGGTGGTGACCCACGGATGATCGAGGGTCCACCTGCGACGTGTCTCCGTACGGCGCTCGAGTCAGCACCTGAAAGTCGCTCGAGAATCAAAATTGCGCATATCGAGTCCGTGCTTCTGCGCGAGGACATTATCTCTCATATGCGCCGTGACACAATCCCGCGTGTTTGACTGTAAGCTTGTGTCTACGTATGAAAAGTGAGATAACTGCAAAACGTTCGCAAACCGATGCTGTCAATTTTACAACAATATTGATCAAACTGGACGTTTCTAGTAAACCACTGGAGTAACGTGTTTCGATCGAGCCGAGTTGGCTTGCTAGCCATCCTCGCCAGCCACAGCCTTGTTGCGGCATTGAAAGTTCGCATAATCTGTCAATTCATCGAGGCATCTTGCGTTTGCCTCATTCGTCTTTCTGGCTCCACCTCACGAGAGCGAGCGTAAGATTGCCGTCGCTGCGGGTCGTTGTGGCCGCGTGCAAGGTTTACCTCTGCAGCAACCGAGACGCACCAGGCTCGACTTGTTCTGCAGACAGTGATCTTATGCTGGGGCATCCTCGTCATCGTACATACTAGCATTTCCTTCCTTCTTTCGCGATTTTAGAACGCAAGTCTTCGGTCTTTCCATCAAATCTCTATTCAAGCGCGAGAATCTCTTTTGTTTCCTCATCACTCTCGCTGCTCTCCATGGAACCAACAGCAGTGCTAAGCATGGAGAACCTGACCACTGCTCCCCTGCGCAGCATTCGGGGCAACATACATACCGTATCGTTGCGTGCAACAGCCTCACAGCCACCGGACGAGCTCACGCTCCTCATAACATCCTCACTGCTCTCTTTTCCACCGACGTGGGTGACGCTACTGATCATTCTGGTGGCGCTCAACTTGAAAACGCTTCCTTTCGTCTGGACGATACGCGTCCTCAACGCGCTCTCGAACGTGTTGCGCAGCCAGCGACTCGTGTCGCCCACACGCAAGGTCAACGTCTTCGATGCTGTCGTCACCCATACACACAGTCCAATCACTGAGATGGATATCAATCTGCACAAATCGAACAGCACCTACCACGCCGACCTCGACGTTGCTCGCACCAACCTCATCTGTTCGTTGTTCAATCCAGGAATAGAGGCTGCCCGCTTTGTCGAATACGATCACCTCGTTGACGGCGGCAACTCGCAACTGACGGCAATGCTCGCTGGCGTTTCTCTGTACCTTCAAGCGGGAGATCAAACCATACCAAAAGTACGCCATGTGGTCGCGCGTGCTCTGCTGGGATGAGAAATGGTTTTGGGTTGTGACTTGGTTTGTTGAACCGCAGACCAATCGGACAAATCAAAGTTCCAACACCAAGCCCAAGGTTTTCGCCACGTTCTTGAGCAAATGTGTGTGGAAAAAGGGGTCGCAAGACTGTGGCTCCGAGCACGATGCTGGCGCTCTCAGGACTGATCCCGCCACCACTTGAGTTCAAGAACACGCTGACCTCTCTGGATCCCACCATTGCAATGAACGTTGCGGACTTCGAAGCCGACGGGATCGAAACGCAGCGCGCACGAGATTTTGCAATGATCTCCGACTCGCTGGACTGTTTGGATAAACTACACGCATGCTTCGATCCCTCGGATTCTGTTCTCGCCATCAGAAAGCGGATGGACTTCGACCCGTTCATCGTTCTTAGAATAATCTGGCTCACTTGCGAATGGCTGTTTGATCGAGTCTGCCGGAGCTTCAGCAGCGCTTGCATCGACTAGCACAGACCCCAGCACACATACCTTGCCAAGCGCTCACATTTTAATCACCACACCACACTGCATTCATATCTCAGCAACAACACCTTATTCTCGGAATCCAGAAACATTTCCGATGTATACAAAGTAATCTGTCACGACGATACGGTCATTTGCAGGAACCCTGGGGCCCGTGGATAATTCTCACAATAATGTAGCTTGACAGTTTGCAGCAACGCGTACGGCGCTTTTCTTTTCGTGGGATCACGTTTCCTCTACGTCCGTGTTGGATTGAACTTACAATTACCTACAAGTCACACAAAGTCTTCGAGATCGTATCCGTCGCTTGTCGAAAGCTGTACCTCGTCAGATAGTTTCCAAACACCAACCACCTTGACGGTGGGCCAGTTTTCTCAGGTAGCAATGCAGTTCGAACACAGTTGTCTTGCAAGCAATGATTCGGTCGTCCTGTGTGTTCCTTCGTTTTGCAGCAGTTGTTGCGCGACCGCCGACCAACGCTCCCCTCGCAGCACCCGCGACACTTTCCCCTTACGCTTGCGCTGCACTCATAGACCTTGCACGCAAACGTCAACGTGGCGGAGCGCGTGCGGGATCCAGCTGGCCGGTGCGATAAATGCGGCCGTTCATCTGCCTAACCTGACCAAAGGTATTACCAAAGGTAAGGTGTAAGAGACGCTGACTAATCGGTCGAGACGTGAGATGTTTTGCATTTTGCGACTTCGTTGACTGCCTTATTTTGTGAATGTACCTGGATACCTGATGTATTTATTTATTTATGTATTTGACATGAGTGCGCGGCTCCTTGGTCGGCCCCGACGAGCCAACTATGAAAAGGGGCCCACAGCCAAGCGGAAAGCGGACTGCAGCTGGTGATAGTATGTCTACAGTGAAAAAAAAAAAAAAACTCTATTACGCCGTCATAACAGCATCCAAAAAAAATTACCGCTTCTCGAAAAGGCCGAAGATGAGAGAAATAGTCCCAGGCCGGGGGGTAAGTTCATGCGATTCTCTATGGGCCTGCCGAGGCCTGCCAATGTTGATGTAGAATGCAAAAAAGACAAGCCAGTGATGGCCTGTGTAATGCTTCGCTGGTAATGGCACCGATTGTAGAGGGGGGCAACGAGCCTCGGAGACCAGGAAGCTGTAGGGAGAAGAATGGTCATCCGCACGAATGATGCTGGAGGACACGTCTACCGGCCAATCTTAGAGACAGATTTTCTGACGTCCTTGAGTCTCGGGACCTCCTCCTTGGAGAGCTGGCGAGTGGCATCCTTTGCGAGCTCGGCAGCCATAGCGACACTGCTCTTGCGAGGGCGGTTTCCGTTGGATGAGGACTTCTTGTCTTTGGCGATGTTCTTCTTGTCGCTGTAGGTCTTGAGGTAGAATAGGATGAAGAGGACAAGGTAGGAGCTCAGGATGGCGCAGCCGCTGAAAGCAGCGAATTCCTCGCCAGCGCAAGTTCCAACATGTGGCAGAGCGTCTGGAGCGTATGTGGAGATGGTGTAAGTGTACGTTCCGAAATAGACAAACCCAAGATCGATAACGAATTGGGTGATCTGCATGATGGTGATGTACTTCTTCCACCAGATCTTGATCCCTCTAGCGGCTTGGAAGTAAGTACCAGTACATGACGACGTGGACGGCCAAGTTAGCCGTGATGGGAACCCAAGAAATGGAGGTACGGCCGATGAGTTGGGTGTAGCAGAGGAGGGCAGTAGGCACCGTGATGATAAGTGTGCAAAAACGTCAGAGGCTTCTTCTTAAGGACAAGGAAAACGGTGTCGAGCAATTCGATGTACTTGGTCACATAATTCATCTGGAGAGCCTCCCAGTTAGCGGTGGTGGCGGCGTGGTAGGCGTTCAACCAGGGTGACTTACGTAGTACAGCATGACCAATGGTTGTGTCCAGCCTGGCGGACCGCAGATGTTGGCAAAAAGACCGTGTTTGTACAAAGAGGGAATCAGCTGCTCAGCGAAGAGGGCAAGCATAAGACCGCTGGCCGCTGTGAGCATGAAGTTGTGGATCTTGAACAGGGTCTGCAGCTGGACCGGTTGTCGGCCGCGCATCAGCTCGCGACCTCCGAAGATGACAGTGTAGTAGGTGATGAGGAGGGTGACCGTCTCAAAGCTGGTTGACAGAGGAGTTTCGCCTTGAGTGAAGACAAACTTGTTCGGGTCGCGTCAAGCACGAACTTGCTCAACTCCGTGAACGCCGTCCATAACGGACGCTCTGATCCGGCCAGCGCGGCAGCAGCGGCGGACACGGAGTTATTCGCAGAGTAGATAGCGGACAGTATCTGAGATGGGGCAGCTTGGAAAGGACCAGAAGGAGGGGCTGCGCCCTCTCCAGCGTAAAAATCCATGACAAGGTCAGCTGAGTGGTAGATAGGGGTCAAAAATTAAAAAGTGGTGGGAAAAGTTGACTGGTTCAGCGCGGTTGTCTTGCGGATGCGAAGACTACGAGCAAGGCCAGTGTGCGAAGAGTAAGTAAGGGTCGGAGAAGGTAGTCGAAGTGTGAGATGGAGGGAAAGAAAATAGAGTGGAAGTGAAGAGAATAAAGCAAAAAAAGTTCGAGAATGTTGAGTCGCGAGGTTGAGGGGCTCATGCAGAAAGCGGGAGTTATGGTCATATAATAATTAAAGGTAAGGCTTAAATCTGGAGATTAACAGCCGTTCCGAGACGGGGGGGGGAAGGAGAGGAAGCAGAGGATATTGTGGCTAGTAATCATAATTACAACAACATATGGTTTTTCTGCTGCAATAAAAGGAGGCACTATAATTGGCGCCTGCTCATATCCTAGGCTTTACTAATTAATTTACAAACTAATACACCACAAAATTGCCTTCCCCAGGACTTGCATGCGAGTCGAAATGCTGAGTGTAAAATCAGTGACCAGTGCATGGAAAGACTTGGCGCAGTATGTGTCCGAAAAGCGCTGGGGGGAAGCGGTCTGAGTCTTGGGACTCGAAACCGCCAATTGCCTTGGCTGTCGCTGAGCACGTACTTCAAGCTCGGTCTCGCAAAACTTTTGGACAATTCGGCAGCAAATGCAGTCCGACCGGCCTCGAATCGCAGGCAAAAGCGCTGCACAATTCCGCCGACACGGCGCAATCTCCCGTCGGACGGGGCATCGCGTATACACCGAATTTTGGGTTCACGCGGCACCCGAAGAAAACAATTGACATGACGTCTTCGGGCGCAGGCTGCCCCCAAGGGGTTTCCTTCCCACACCCCCCATCGCCCCCACCAGTCATCCAGATCGCTCTTTCCCAGCCAATGGACCAACGTATGCACGTCAACAGTGCGGTGGAATTGCGGAGTTGCCGCTGTCGATGATTCTGGACTAGCCTGCACTCCCTCGTGTCAAAAACACTAGTCCAAATCCAGATGCTAACATATTGACCGTGCCGACCTCCCAGAGAACGTCGTCTCATGAACGTCGACTCGCGATCCATGACATGGTTCAATCAGATCAGCTGTGCACGCGGAATAAGACGACTCTGAGTCGTCAGCTGGCAGCACCAGGATCAGGGAAAGCTTTTACGTTGTTGTGTGTCGTGCTCGCTCCACTTGACCATCTTACTGGTACCCGTCGATAATGTCTGATTAGCATGCGTGATCGACGCTTATCTCGCATACCGCTTGTCGACTCTGGTGACCATGCGAGCAGAAAGACGAATCAAAATGCCTCAGATACGTTGTCTTGGCGTACCAAGTGGTACCGCAGCCCGTCAGAAAGATAACGACCTGATACATCTTCCGGGAGCACCAGCTCGACCAATCGCACGCCAACGAGCCCAGCAGGTGAGTATTGGATAACGTCTAATCTCTTGTGTAGCTGCAACATCCCGTCAAAAACAATGTATATGCAAATCCCAGCCTCTCTGCAATGTGACTTGATGTGCGCCTGTGCGTGTCCCGTGCCAAGTCGGGCTCGTCGCTGAATCCAGACGTGCTGGCAATCCTGCATCTGCACGAAATACTCTTCCGCTAGTTCCATGACCGCCGATCTCGCATTCGTGCGCATTTTTTTCTACCACGGACGTGCATTAGCAGAACTTGCATACTCATCCATGGCTAACTACGTGCCGTCCCTCCTGCCTCCTCTGGTTTCCTTGGCTTCAATCTCTTCGTTTCTGTCAAACTTCACCATCAATCCCGTACGCCCAGGATTGAAAGGTTTCACGTCTGGCAAGAAATCTGACATGGCCTCCGGCGAGCCACGGTCCGACAACTTCACCCACGATGGCTTACTCGACCGCCGAGGCTTCGAGTCAGCCGCTGAGGTTTCTTCCAAGATATCCATCGATTTCAGCGAGGTCGACGAATGTATCCTTGCTGGCTGGCCGTCCGACGAAACGCTTTTTAACCAAAGTCCCAACCCTTCCAAAAATGCACAACCATCTGCTCGAGACAATCGCAACTCCGCACCTGCTCCAGGACAGGTTGATACAACCCAACGGTACGAGCTAAAGTACCAGGGCTCGATGGCTCTTGCCTCTGTCATTACAGGCCTTTGCCTTGCCGTTTTCCTGCTCTCAACAGACAGAACAATTGTTTCAACAGTGCGTGTTATCAAGCAAGGCTCTAGCCGTACGGTTAACGATACAGAGCGCCGTACTGATTGTGCTTTCAAAGGCTATTCCCTATATTACGAATCAGTTCCATTCCTTTTCGGACTTTGGTTGGTATGCCAGCGCATATCTCTTGACCACGTCCGCGTTGCAACCGACCTTTGGAAGAATCTTCCACCAATTTGATCTCAAATGGGCATACGTCGCTTCACTCGTCATATTCGAACTTGGGAGCGTCGTGTGTGCTACCGCTCAAAACTCAAATGCCCTGATTGCTGGCCGAGCAATAACTGGTGTTGGCGCCGCGGGGATCTTGAGTGGCTCTTTCGTAATTGTCGCGCATGCCGTTCCTTTACAGAAAAGACCATTGTATACCGCACTCATCGGTATCTCGTGAGTATCTTCTTTCGAATTGTCATCAACTTATATTATTGACTTGCCTCAGATACTCCATGGGTTCGATAGTTGGCCCTCTTCTTGGTGGCGCCTTCACTTCCGAGCTTAGCTGGAGATGGTGTTTTTGGATCAATCTGCCCGTCGGCGGCTTTACTTTGATTTCAGTGCTGCTGTTTTTTCGCCCACAGAAACGACCCAACGAGTCCCGGAAGTCGCTTAGCGACAAGTTGGCTCAGCTCGATATACTCGGCAGCGCCTTCCTGATCGCTTGCATAGTACAACTCTTCCTGGCACTGGAGTTTGTGGATGACGGCCTCCCCTGGACCTCAACCAAAGTCATAGGGCTCTTAGTCGGAAGTCTGATCATGGCCATCATCCTGATGGGCTGGCTTTTCTATCGCGGCGAAGATGCGTTGATTCCGCCGTCCGTTTTTTGCAAACCTACGGTTGCCTTTGCCATCGGCTCCGCTTTCTTTTTATACGCTGCTATCGTCATCGTTCTCTACTTCTTGGCTATTTGGTTCCAAGCCGTGGCCGGCAAAACGGCGCTTGGCTCGGGCGTGGCGCTTGTGCCTTTCCTTGTGTCTGCGGCTATATTCACCGTCGTTGCCGGGATCATAACGACAAAGCTTGGATACTTTGGCCCTCCAGCCTGGGTTGGTGGAGCAATCACGACGCTTGGGACGGGCATCCTGGTCACCCTCAGGGTGAACGAGCCGTCTCTTAATTGGATCGGATATCAGATACTCGTCGGAATTGGCAGCGGTCTCGCTATCCAGCAAGGCTTCACGGCCGTCCAGGCCGTCTTGAGCTTGGAACAGACACCCCTCGGCACGGCCGCGATCACGTTCGCCCAGACATCTGGCGGTTCGATTGCTGTTTTCATCGGAAATACCATCCTGATAGAACGCCTTCGAGCGGCGAACATCCCTGGCGTAAACATCATCGACGTGATAGCGTCGGGCGCGACCGGCTTCCAGGATATGGTGCCCGCTGCTTCACGGGCGCCGCTGGTGACAGCATACAACTCGGGCCTGCGAGACGTCTTTGTCGCGGGAACGGTCATGGCGGGCCTCGCCTTCGTGACCAGCTTGGGGCTCGGGATGCAGAACATCAAGTTCAAAGACTCCGACTCCAGCGTCGGGCTCGAGCCCTCGCAGCCGCCGCACCCCCACGCCGACCTCGACATGTCCGACCGGACGACGCCGGACGACTCGGCGTCCGAGAAGGACGTCTCGACGATCCGCCGCGTCGAGCCGCTGTCGCCCGCGCAGATGGACAAGATCGCCGCGGTCGAGGCGACCGACAGCACGGACGAGGAGGAGGCGCTTCCGAAGGAGCCGAGCAAGCAGTGGACGATCCACTCGGACGGCAAGTGGCGGACGCCGTCGCTGCGGTCGTTCAACGGGGCATGAAAAAAATAAAGGCAGACCCGGACACACTCATTCATCTGTTTCTCTTAGCATAGTCCAGTAGGGCGGCGCGTTCGTCTGTGCATGCAAACTCAGTCACCTCCTTCAACTCGTGATTTGCTCCTTTTGGCCTTGCGTCTCCTGAACGGCCGTTCCTGCAGGCTGCGATGCCGCGACTGTCTGCGGCTGGCCGGCGCTCAGGCTGGCTGGCCAGTGCAATGCGGCGGTGCATGTCGCGCGCTGCTCGTTGGCTGTCAGGCTCACGCGGTGTGAGCAAGCCAGACGCGGGCCGGCTTGGGGTCACGAGAAAGCCGCAGCAGAGCGGGACTTTTTTCCTTTTTTGAGAAAATCTTTCATTGTCTACATCATGCCGGCCGGTCTGTCCGAGGCGCGCGCGCGCGCTCGCGCTGTCGGAGAGGGCCGTCTACTATACATGAGCGATTTACATGGCTCAAAACAATCAACGCAAACGTGTGCCGCCCGTAGCCTGCAGCTTTCGCTCCGCCAGTCGACTCACTGGGCAGCCGCTGTGTGAATATGGTAGGTTCGACGCTTTCGAACAATGGGGTAATGGTGGATGTACTAAGAACAAAGGTTGAAAATGGTGCTGCGCTGGCGCGGTGAAATTGGGGTATGGCGCCGAGAAAGGATGCCAAGCTGGAAGATTGAAAGACAGAAAGATAGAATGTGTGCAAAGAATGGCTTAGAGAAAGCACGGCATGTTGATGAAGATCGTTCCGTTCTGTTTCTCTTCAAGTCAGCATACAACCACACCGCTGTACAAGCTTTGTTCGCCAACAGATCAACTCACCGTGACCGCGTCCTGGCACCTCTTCGAGTCAACAATCCCATTCATCAGCAACGCGTACCACTCGCTGACATTCACGGTATTGCCTTGATTGCTGTTGTCGTTGCAGGCAAGCGTGCTGCTGGGCAGCGGAGCGGAGCTTGCGGACGGGACAAGTTGGGAGCCTGGCGGGCTCGGGGATGGGATGAAGTTGGCGATTGGATTGGAGCTGGGGTTTGGGAGGGAGCCTGGCGGGCTCGGGGATGGGATGAAGTTGGCGATTGGATTGGAGCTGGGGTTTGGGAAAGTGCCGTCCAAAGGGAGAGAACCAGCGCCGGACAGCAGCGTGGCGACGGGGTCGAGGTTGATGGTTGGCGCGGCGGACGGAAGGCCAAGCTGGGAATAGATGTCCGAGAGGCCTGGCAGTTGCTGCGGTAAAGCCAAGGCCAGGGTCGCAAGAAGCAGGAAGATAAAGTGGCACATTTCTGACCAGGTTTCTCTTTCTTGATATACAAAAATAAAAGACGTGGAAATGATTTTTGAAGAGCGAAGCCAACGAATGAGCGAAGTTTGTGACGGGCAAAAGAGTGACTGGTAGTTAGTAGAACGAAATTCACGGGACGTAATTGATAGCCTTGAACGAACGTGTATGTCAAGCAGCGAACATAGAAGATGATAGATATAACCTGGAAAAGGGGGAGACAGCAGGCTCTCCAATTTCCTGAAGTCGAGATCGCAAATCCATCTCGTAACAGTTGAAGCCTGATTTGATGAGGCGTGTGAGTTCGGCTGTTGGGGGAATGAATGGAATCAGAAGGATGACAACGGTATCATACGGATCTCGTGGCGCATTGCCACATTGGGTGGCCGATCTGGCAAGCATGTGGAATCTTTGAGCGCAGAGAGAGATTGCATGGCTCGACTGCCGCTTGCCATGTTCTATTTGAAGGCTCCGAATGCTTCTCGGTAGGCTGTTCAACGCCCGAGCATGCCGGGAGGGTGCAACGAAGCCGAAATTCAGGTCTGGAGTAGTAGCACCAATGAGAATCTCGTTTCAACGGCCATAACAGTGGAGTCATTGACAATTTGCCCTTTTTATAGATATCTCTATGAGGAGCGTTTCTCACCATGAATAGATTCAGCGGTCACGCCACACGAGTAGAAAGCCCGTCCGTCAAGCGTGCAACACCAAAGACTGTAGCGGCAGGCTAAGTTGAGAAGCAGATTATCCAGGATCTCGTGGTTTCTTACGCTTGAGATTTGACATGCACGGAGAATGAGTCTGATGCGTTACATGTTGACGCAAACCCATATTCTGAAGTAGCCAGTTCAAGTTGCTTCGCGTCACTTAGCATAGCGCCTCGGCAAGTGCAAGTCACGTCAGGTGTCGGACAATAGGTTATATAGGCGTAGAGTCCACTTAGCAAGCCATTGGCAAGCGGCCAGACGGAGAATCGAGTATTTGTTTTTCAGTTCGCGAAATTTCTCCAGGGGGGGGGGGGGGGGATGTCGTCAGGGGTTTAATCTACGCAGATGCAGGGGATCGTTCTTTCCCTCATCACGTGAGAGTGCGTCGTTCGCAGTCCCGGATATGACGAACAAGAGTCATGAGATGCGTTTGGCGTTCGCGTGTCATGCATGCACGATACGTAAAAACGTAAGAGTCCATGCGTCTCCCATCCTATGTGCTTGACCACGATGGCTTGGTCGGTGCCGAGTGCTCTTACCGATGCGTTTATGCATTTAGCGGCCTGCAGACAGCATCACTGTACCCCGCCCGCGTTGGAGGTGTTTGTGATTTTACAGTCCCCGCGTTTGACTTGAAAAGAGATGTTCGAAAAGCATGAGGCAGACGCGAATCCAGTTTTATGAATCATGCATGCAGTCACAAAAATAGAAATATCAGTCCTTTCACTGCACCCAAAACTATGACTGACCACGTCGACGTTCTGATCGTGGGCGCCGGCCCAGCCGGCCTCATGGCCGCCACATGGACGGCACGCCTGGGCATCCGAACGCGTATCATAGACAAGAGAGGCAGCAAAATATTCAATGGCCAGGCAGATGGTCTTCAGTGTCGTCGTCTGGAGATGTTTGATAGTTTCGGCTTCGCCGATCGGGTGTGGAAGGAGAGCAATCATATGCTGGAGGTGGGCAACATGCAACTTTGCGAATGGAGTCACTGAACAGGCAAACGCAGATTTGCATGTGGTTCGTTTTCTGGGTCAAGACAGCGCTCGAGCGTGGCGCTGACAGCAGACACAAGAACCCAGGACCCAACGGGGTCATTCGCCGTTCCGATCGAATCCCAGACACCATCCCAAACATATCTCGTTTTCAGCAAGTCGTCTTGCATCAGGGACGAATCGAGCGATGTTTCTTAGACCACCAGAAAAAAATACTCCGACATTGAAGTCGAAAGAGGGGTGATAACGGAACGTTAAGAGTATGATGAGTCGCTTGCCATCGACCACGACGCCTATCCAATCACGGTCACGCTTCGAAACCTGTCTAACGACGAGGCAACGCCTACTCAGAATCTCAAGTCTGTGCCAGATGGTCTTTTTCGCAGCTCTCTCGCAGCCGACGACACTGATGACCTCATACGCAAAGTTCCTTCCAAGCAAAGCTCTGTCGAAACGGTGAAAGCGAGATATATGATCGGCTGTGACGGTGCACACAGCTGAACCAGAAGACAGTTGGGTTTTCAGCTTGACGGAAAAACGACCGATTTCGTGTGTGGAGTGCTTGGTTCGTTCTCCCGAAAAGCCAGCAACTAGCATTGGTCCAGCTTTTGGACTGGGCGCCCCATTTCGCAGACATCGTCCCCATTACCAATTTTCCCGACATCCGCATGAGATGTGCCATCCATTCGGCTTCTTCTGGCAGTGTAATGGTCATTCCGCGAGAGAACGGTCTGGTCCGTCTCTACATACAACTGGACGAGGAGTCCCCAGATACCGAAGGTGGTCGGGCATCGCGGTCAAAAGAAGGCCAATCTCACAAAAAACTAGTGGTCCGATTTCCAGCGTAGTAAACATGATATATTACCGTCATTACATAATCATCGACTCCTGCCCGTTTTGAAAGGAGATCTATTACTGAAGTCGCCCAGAGCAATTAATCAGTCCTTGACACCGCGCAGAACGCGAAGCATTCATACGCTCCCCCCGACAGCAAGCATCCGCCAACAACCTAGACTGAAGCCCAAAGCGATTCTGACACGCTCGCGCGCAACTCTGCACCTCCCCGATCATCTTACGCAGATTGCGGATTCGGCGATTGCTAATTCTGCGGCATATCGCGAATTCGTCGACGCGCGTGTCAAATTCAACATCGCCAGCATCGGAACCCTAGAATTTATTTTCCCGTAGTCGGTCCCGCGCTGGGAGGGCGGCGCCGCAGCTATGCCGGCCTCCCAAGACATCGATCCCGATCAAGCGTCAGATAGCCAAACCCTGAAACGCAAAAGATCGCACCAAAGCCCTTCCGTTGATGCAAAAACAATATCGAAACCATCTCGGCTGGCTGCAGCAATCCGCGACATTTGGACGGTCCTCGCAACGTAGGTGCACAGCATTGTCTTTCCGGACCATTCTGCTAATTTCAGATTCCAGATGCGAGATTGAGCCCAGCTTCTTCGATTCCATCCGACAATTCGAACCCTCCGTCCAGATACCGAATGGTACAATCAGCAAACGCACCAAACTTACCAACGGGCATGCGACTCTATCAATAGACAGCAAAGTCTCTCGCGGCTCCTATGCAACATTTGAAGAGCTGGTGGCCGATGTCGATGCGGCAGTCGACAAATTGGTGCAAGACGTAGAGACCAAGCCACGAGAAAACAAATCCGACGCCGCGCAGCAAACCCAGAAATGGACCGAGGCGTCGAATCGTCGCAATCACGTCCCGCAGCTTCAAGCGTTTCGTGAACAACTTCACACTCTGGTGGCGCGGGAGCGTGGTCAGACCGAGCCAGCACACCCTACCACGAATGGTGACACCGTCATAATCAAGAAGGAAGATCCAGAGTCGTTGCAGCATCGTAAGGCAAGGGAGCACTTCCTCACGCTTTGGGGAACAGCGCAAGGGCACAAGCAGCTCTTTTCCAGCGCTTCCAAATCATGGCCCTTGTCCGAGGAACTTGACTCTCGGATACACCCGGCATTACAAGAGATAGGCCTGCCCAACGGAATCACAATCACCTCCATCGACGAGACGCAAGGCGATAGGGTGCCTGATCAAGGTCGTAGCCCAACGTTCAAGGACTTGTTTGCACCTCCTCGCACGCTTCCACAACTCAAGCCGCCCACGTCCCGAATCTCCAGTCGGAACCCTGTCATCGGTTGGACGCGTGACTCATCCATCGCGGATATTCCTTCAGGTGTAGACTACACAACGCAGAAGCTAAATACGGGGCAATGGTTAGGCTACAACGGTCTGGCGCCCGCGCAAGAGCCCTCGTCGCCAGAAGCGAAGCGCAAGAGAAGGGACCGAGCCTTGAGCACAGGGGAAGCCAATTTTATTCCTTCCGAGGGTGCCAAGGCAGCGCTGGCTCAGGTGAAGGAGGACGCTCTTTTTCGAAGTGTCTACTCAAGCTTTGCTCCAACGCGCGACAATTCATCAGTACTGGTACCGGAGTCGACAAGGAATGCGGTGTGGATGCAACGAGCAATTGCCGCCTGCCAGCCAGATCCATTTTTAGAGTCCATGCAAGCTGATGTCGATGATGGCGAGGATGAAGAGATGCCTGATGAAATCTCAATGGAAGCACTCCAACGCTTCATTGATGAATTTGACTGGGACGACATTCGAAAAGCCGAACCGGATTCGAATATGGACCCAGGATACGACAAGACGCTAAAGCATATCTCAGAGCTCCTCCAGACTCTATATTCGCAGCAACGGATCAGGAACAGCTCAAGAGCATCAACACCACGACCAACTCTTGCGCATTCAGCGTCCGTAGCAGATACTGTCAACGCTTCCGCGTTCGACGGGGCAATCTCCGAACTGCACACTTTCGAGTCATTGACCCGGGAGCTGTCGGGACTTGTCGCGGCTCTGCCACCCTACGTAATAGCCAAGATCAACGGAGACCAGCAGGAGGATCTCAACGTCAGTGGGAAAATCATGGTCAATACCAAGCCGTACAGAGGCACGTTGGACGAAGACTCGATGTGTCGCATGGCAAGATCAGCGGCCATAAACGCAGCCCTAGGTTCGAGACCCAATGCAGTGTCAACACCAAGTGCTGGTCGTGTCAACAACGTGGGGAGACCTCCCAACGCGTATAACAGCGGCTCCCCAGCTCAGAGGCAGCAGACCTACAGCCGACAAGCAATATCTAATTTCCAGACGCCGCCGCAGCATTACGGAGCATCGGCGATTGGAGGAGCCGCGTCGAGAGCTGCACCATACGGTCAATCAGCGAGCAGCTACATGCGACAGCCGATGGCACAGAGCAGGAATTATCTGCAGGGCGGCGCGCCTCGGCCTGCATACCCATCATCGCCAAGTCTCGCTCAATTCCAGCCTCGGCCGCAGGCTATGTCGAGTAACAACATAGTGAACAGTCAGTACGCTCGCGGCACCCCAAACATGTTGCCTCAACAATCCAGCTCGCCCTACGCAGTGGGGTCAGCGCGGCCTGGGGGCGACAACTCAGCCATCAACCGAATCAGCTACTCGATGCCTGGGCAAGCAAGGTCGCCCAGTAGTTCGTCGAACTGGACACAGACCGGCGCACGGCCTGCTGTCCCTTTGACGAATGGAACATCTAAACAAGCCATTCCAGCCGCCGCATCGCCAGCCCCGAACGAACCTCCCAGCGCTGCATCAAAAAGCAACAGTGCGACGCCGGCACCTGCACAGACGTGATTTTTATAGACAAAATAGACACACGTTTTGTAGAACCATGAGATAGACAGGCTCCTGAATTGCAACCTCGATTGGGAAAGCGACTGTTCAAGACGTATGAATCAAATGGTCTACTTATGTGGATTTCCTGCCTGGAAGTTGAGGCCATAGATCCGACCACATGCCAGGTACCCTGATAAATGTCAGAAGCCATTCAAACGGCGGCGGCGCGAGGCGGCGCGGTGGAACTGCGTTGGGGTGATGTCATTGGCTGCTGCGTAGCCTCGTGTTTTCTTCTTGCAGGTAACAGGGGACTTGTTGCATTCAGCCTGCCTGGAGGTTTGGTCCAAAGTTGGACGGCTTTTGGGTTTACCTCAATATTGGGCGTAGCCTCTCCTCTTGTCACTGGCAGCCTGTCACGGCAATCACCTTCATTTGAAACCATTGTCGATGAACTTGGTGTCCGAACACGGCGCGCTCAATTCTTCCCACATCTGCGGGGCTTTCTTCTTGCACGACTACTTTGGCTCCTGCTTCTCTTCGGGATAAAGTTGCTTTCAAGACAGCGGCAGAGTGACAAACCGCTCAAGCCGCTATTTGCATTCCAAACAAAAACAAAGCACCTTTCCGTTGCCTCCCCCTCTCTCCCATCTGCGTCTTATCGAGCAGCAGCCATGTCCGCTCCAACTCTCATCAACCTACCACCTCCCCCATCGGATCCGGCCACGCCGTCCGAAATCCCGTAAGTCTTTGTACGTTCTGTCGATTGCGGCGCAAATGCTCATCCGCAACAGGGGAACCCCAAACTCGACAACAACCTCCATGTCTGAACTTTCGACCGTTGCCATAAAAGACGGCTTTCGTGGTCACCCACACCACCACTCTAACAACCGACCAAACCCGGGCCTTGGCGGCCAGCCGGGCCTCCCGACGTCCACTTTAGAGGCCGAAAGAGCCGACAGGATCTCCCGATTGGCCGGTCTAGAGCGTGTCGCCACCGTTCGTCAGACCTCCAACACCAGCCTTCCAGTTGGAGCGACGGCCATCCACCCTCATGGAGAACCTGAGCTCCTACTCCCAACTTCGTCCCACATGGCCAAGGAGCGTAGCACGGTCGGAAGCGCAAGTGCGACAGGAAGTATCGGGGGGCATACCACCTGGGCAAGCGAAAGCGACATGTACGATGCCACAGACAAGATGAGTGAAGATCAAGACATGGACACCAGCAGCACAGGAGGCTTTTCGGACGAAGGAAATGCTAGCCTCGTAGGTTTCGGCGAAGGAGCCTCGAGCACGGTGAGCGGTCCCGTGTCTGGGCACCCGCCTGGCAGCCTTACCCCGCAGAGGCAGCAGAGTGGTCTCGTCAGCCCAGGATTCGCTCGCGTGCCTGCTCCTATGCGCGATACACGTATCGGCGACAATTTGAGTCACGATACTATGATTGGGGACAGTGCGGCTGGCGCTGGCTCCGATGCTGTTGAACCGACCACGAGCGGTAGGTTTGACGCTCACCAATCCGCAGGCATGTTCGCTCATGACGAAGCAAATGACCGTGGCGAAGCCGCTCGAGCGCTCGGCCGGTTTCCTTTCGAAGAGCGACGCTGAATTGGGCAGCGACACGTGACGACAGCAACGGTATTTCTCTTTAACAAATAGTGCTTTCGACGACAGCCAAGGATGGCGTCATGACTTAAGGATCACGACGGCGACTGCTCTTGTCAACAAAGACGGTTACAAGGCAAGCCACTAGGGAGCAATTGCGTAACCTATAAAGGCTTTCATTTTACCTCGTAAATTCCAGACCCTTACTTTAGTGTCTATCCAAAATGCAGACGCTTCTGTTTTTCTCCCTATTTGAACATATTGGTCGAGCTCACCTTGTGACGCATGATATACTCTGAATCTCGAGAGGAGGCTTCAAAACAGCTTCGAGAATTATGCTAGTCATTTGAACCAACATAAACCTATTAGCCGTTTATTCGAAAAACGTTGTGGTTGCTGCGAGTCATATGGCTATGAGATCAAGATCAGCGATTGTTCTTTTTTTAATTTGGCCCTGGGGCTGATTGAGCCCAATTGAAACTAGAACATGCCTGACTTTTCAGGGTCGGCGTACCAATCAATTCAAAGTCAATTCCCAACTTGTGGCTCGCGTCATTCCGACCACACGCGGCTTCGGCCGGCGCTACGGAGCTTTAGAAAATCCGATTTGAGTGCCAAAACCGTTCACTCTCCATTTTGGCTTTTCCTGTCTTTCCGTGGTGATTGTCAACTTTTTTTTTTTCCCTGTCCCTTGAGAGGAGAGCAAGAGAATCGGTTCTCGAGATTCTTTCGTTTAGTGCGACTCCTCCCTCGTTCGAACACTCGCCTGGCTATTTGCCTCCCCATTCTCCTCTCCGTTCCAGAAATTTCTTCGCTTGCACTGGCTCCACCCGTGTGTGCGTTTGCTGGAGAGTTGAGATTCAGAGCGTGGCCTTTTGAGTTTCGATCTTCCTCTTCTCGGACCTGCTACCTTCCTGCCATTGAGGTCCTTGTACGGTCTTTGGTATCGAGCAACGCTGAGGGATCGTTTCGGAGCTCGCCGTACCACCAAGCTCCCGCTTTTTCTCTTGCACAGCACTCTGCGCAAAGAGTTTGACGGTGACAGAAGATCTCTGTCCCTTGAACGGCCTCGAGCCCCCGCGGAGCTTTCCCGAGAAGAGACGTCTCTCGTGCTCAGACAGCCGACCGGATCCCACGAAACGAAGACTTTCCAGCCGTTCCCAGTTTCCGGTCACCTCAACCGGCGTATCAAAAGCCATCGCTTTCGGGGAGTTTGGATACATACAGGGAAAAAGAAACCACAAGTCAGGCGCAAAATATCTAGGGGCTCTACTGTGACTTTAAGTAGCCATGGCTGAACCTGCGCAGATTGCGTGTACGTGAATGATCACACGTTTGATTATTAAATATATACTTCCAGGGCTGACTCGAGGTACAGTTCGCACACTCAAGGGCATTGGCATGTTAGATACTGCGCCCGTCTACGAATCGGTCCCCGGCTTTCAAAGGTATGCTTGTGTACGGGTTGAGTGTCTAGACGTTGCTGAGAAGCCCCATTCTCCAGACCCGAAGGCAACCTGCGATGTTGTACGTACTCGCCTGACGGCAAATTCTTTGCCTGGGCGTCGCCTGAAGTGTAAGACCGCCCATTCCTCGACTTGCTCACCCCATTGCCCCATTGTTTGCTTAATTTTCGGTTGCAGTGTTTCCATTGTCGATGCCTCCATCGGACATGTCGTTTCCACCATCCCTGCAATTAACGTCTACGAGCTTGGTTTCTCGCCGTTCGGTACGTACATCATCACTTGGCAGCGACCTGCCAAAGATGAGAACGGTGATGCTGTAAAGAATTTGAACGTCTGGCGTACAATCGACCCGCAAGCCGCCTCGGATGGATCCAGAGACCCTGTGGGCAAGTTTGTTCAGAAGAACCAGACCGGTTGGAACCTCCAGTACACTGCGGACGAGAAGTTTTGTGCTCGTGTAGTGACGAACGAGGTTCAATTCTACGAGAGTGGAGATTTAGCAACTGTCTGGAACAAGCTGCGCGTTGAGGGTGTCACTGATTTTGCTCTCGCGCCTGGTACTGAGCAGAATGTGGCCGTTTTTGTTCCCGAGCGAAAGGTCAGTGTGCCGAAAAGGTGCCTTTTACCTTGGCCGTGCTCACTTTACTAAATGTCTCTTTACAGGGAGCCCCGGCCATGGTCAAGATCTTCAAAGTCCCCAATTTCGAGCAGCCCCTTTCGCAGAAGACGTTTTTCAAGGGCGACAAGGTCCAGCTGAAATGGAACGATCTCGGGACGACTCTGATAGTACTCGCTCAGACGGAAGTGGACAAGACCAACCGAAGCTACTACGGAGAGAGTACCATGTACGTTATGAGCGCGCGTGGCGCTTTTGACTCCAGGATTCAACTGGGTAAGTGGAGCCTTGGGGCGCCCTTTGGGCAGCCTCCCGGATTTTTCCCCTTCGTTTCATTTACTCGTGCTGACCTGACGATTCCAGACAAGGATGGGCCGATCCATGACGTGACCTGGTCACCTTCTTCGAAGGAATTTGGCGTTGTATACGGGTACATGCCTGCAAAGACGGTCATTTTCAACGAGAAAGCTGACCCGGTCCATACCTTTGCGCTTGGCCCTCGCAACACGATCATGTTCTCTCCGCACGCACGATTCGTGCTCGTGGCTGGGTTCGGAAACCTGGCTGGTCAGTGCGACATCTACGATTTGAGCAAGGACTACGCCAAAGTGTGCACTCTCGAGGCCAGTAATGCCAGTCTTTGTGAATGGAGTCCGGACGGGAAACACTTGCTCACTGCGACTTTGTCGCAACGCCTCAAGGTCGACAACGGAATCCGTATCTGGCACGTTGGTGGAGGTCTCATGTACAACGAAGACATGCATGAGCTTTACGACGTAAAGTGGAGACCTCAGTCGACCGACAAGCATCCTCTGCAAGATCCCCTGAATCCCGTTCCCCAGCCGCATCCGTCGGCGCTTGCTTACCTTTCTACACAAAAGACGCCTTCCAAACCCGCAGGGGCTTATCGTCCACCTGGTGCGCGGGGCCAATCGACGCCGATTGCCTTCAAGCGCGAAGACCAAGGAGGGTCTGCATTCGTCAGCAGCGGAGTGGGTGCTGGACCCAGCAACGTCAACGGATTTGGACCTCGTGCAAGGACAAGAAGGGAGGTTCCTGGAGCGGAAACCGTTGAGGCCGCGCCGCTACCACCGGGTGCTGCTCCGGGCGGTGGAGTCAGCTTAACATTGGAGAACGGAGATGGTGAGGGGCTGTCTAAGGCGGCTTTGAAGAACAAGAAGAAACGTGAAGCGAAGAAGGCAAAGGAGGCTGCTGAAAAGGCTGGTGGTGGCGCAGAGGATGGGCAACCGCCGAACCCGAATTTGCTATCGCCGAACGACAACTCTCCACTCCAACGGCGAGATCGGAGCAGGTCTCGAAATCACAGAGACTACTCGCCGTCGCCGTCTCGACCCAGGCAGCAACAACAACAGTGGGACGGCAACCGTGCCAACTCGCGAGGCCCTCCCAACAACAACGAGAAGGCTTCGTCTCGGGCGAATTCCCGTGGCCCAGGAGCCCGCAAAGACAGCGTCGGCGCTCAGGGGGGCCAACAGCAGAACAATGGCCGCCGGAATAGCAACCCCTACAACAACAATAACAACCCCAAAAATCAGCGGGGCACGTCTCGCTCGCCGCGCCCTCCGCCTAATCGCAACGACGCGATCGCCTCGCCCAACAAGCCGGCTGCGCCCACGCCGCTGTCGACCGCGATGACCCACTCGGCCCCGGACGCCGTGCCCCCGACGCCCATGACCCCAGGGCCCGGCACGCCGCAGGAGAAGAAGGTGCGGGCGCTGCACAAGAAGCTGCGCGCGATCGAGGAGCTGAAGATGCGCCAGGCCGGCGGCGAGAAGCTCGAGCTCAGCCAGGTCAGCAAGATCCAGAGCGAGGAGGCCGTCAAGAAGGACCTGCTCGCGCTCGAGCGCGAGATGGGCTTCTTCGCGGGCGCCAACGGCGCGGCCGGCCCCGGCGGCGGCGGCTAGCGCCAGATAGGGTAGACAGGCGCCGCGCGGCCGGCTGGCGGCGGGCGGCGCGCCGCCCCTAATAATAGAACCCCAAAAAAAAACCCCTAATCTGAGCCCGTGCGTGCAGCGTGCTCGTCGACGCGCAAGAAATAAAAAGTGCCTCTTGTGTTGGCCGTGCGCGCGTGCGCGCCGGCGGACTGCGGTGCCAGAGAGCGCTGCAGCGGCGCGCGACCGAGACGTTCCCGCACACACACCCCCAAATTAATATGTACACGGCGGGCCGCGCCCGAGCTGCGCCGCCGATCCCTGCCGGTCCCGCGCCACAGCTTTGCTCTTTGCTGTGCCGATGCCTCTGTCTATGCCCGTGCCATTGCCATTGCCATTGCCATTGCCATTGAATCAACGAACGCCGATGCGCGCCCACGCCCCTAGAACTTGTACCCGTCGTGCCTAGCGACTGCACCTGCGCCCGCCCGGCGCCCGCCCTCACAGCGGGCCCAGGTCCGCGATCGCCGCGGCCACCAGCTCCCACCGCCGCCACCGGCACACCGCCGCCAGCGCGCCGACCCACGCCCGCGCCGCGCCCGCGTCGACCGTCTCGACCCAGCGGCCGCTGCAGCCGCAGTGCTCGGACAGCAGCTGCGGGTCCTCGCGCAGGCGGCCGCACTTGGCGCACTTAAGGTCCTGGGTGGCGTGCAGGGTGACGCGCTTGCACAGCTCGCGCACGAGCAGCTCCTGGACCGCGAGGATGGAGGTGGGCGTGGCGCAGTGCGGGCAGGCGAAGTGGGCGTCGCTGTGGGAGAAGTCAGCCGCATTGGCAGCTCCGTCGGCGTCCGCAGCCATGGCCGCGTCTCGGTCGGCGTTGCTGGGATCGGGCAGGCTGAGACCCGAGGCATCGTCTCTGACGACGTCGAGATCCCTGACGCTGTTGCACACTCCGCAAACCACGTTCTTCAGCACGATCGATCCGCTCGTAGTGGCTGGATTCTTGTAGACACCGTCACCGCTGAACTCCCGGACCTCGAAGAGCTGTAGCAGCTCGCGCCGCAGCAGGCGCGTCTCCAGGGAAATCGATCGATCCAAGCTCAAGACTTGCAGTAGCGCCTTCACGAATGAAAACACGGGAGAGGCTGACTCTACTGCTGAGCGTGCAGCAGACGCACCAGGCAGAGCTGGAAAGGCATAGTCTGCAGCCAGATCTGCATGGAGCAGCTCGGTGCGCTGTCTCCGTAGTAGAGTCATGACAAGCTTCTTCAGCGGCGCAGAGTATGACTCGCTCAGGATCTTTGTCGGCTCGACCACGACGTTGTTCGTGTCGTTGGCTGAGTGATCATTGGCTTCTTGTTGCTGCTGCAGAAGATGTTGGGCAAGTATTTGAGTTGCACGTGGCGTTTCTGTCGGTGATGAGAGTTGAGGGTGTTTTCGACGATGCATAAACTCGATGTACTTGACGACCCACTCGTTGAACGTCGGCTGGAAGGCCTGCGGCAAATACGCCTGCATTTGCCAATGCATGATGCAGTCTAGCTGCTGGTCTGCAGAGTCGAGTACTTGTGAGCAGCCCATGCCGCCGTAGTTGTATTCATCGTACCACACCAAGTAATCCCAGTACTCCGTAACTTCGAGATCCAGAAACAGAAACAGTGGCTTGGCCTTTATCGTTTTGAGGATATACTGGCTGTAAGCGTATGCATTGCCGACCTCGCCTTTGGTAGTTTGGAGCAGCAGTCGGTTTTGGGACGCGTAGACAATGTGGGAACCCACACGGCGACAGTCGTGCATGAGTTGTTGAAACGCCTTTTTAGCCATCACTTGCACGTAATGGTAGAGCGTGCGGTCGTACAGGAAGCTGCTGGGCGAGCTGATCCATCGGACCAGATGCGACACCATGACGTCCGCCATTGCGTTGCCAGCCACCGCTTCGCCTTGCCACGTACGCACCATGTCTCGCAGTATTTGAATGCCAGCGGTCGCGAAGGTGTTGCTCGCATGGATCATCAACGTCGAGTCTCCTGCGTTGCTATCCGCCCCTGGCGCAGGATTCATGGCCACAGAGTCGGACCCCTCAACTTCATTGATGAGAGACGAAGTCAAGATGGTGTTTATGAACAAGTTCTTCACTTCGACATCAACGCACACAGTACTGTAAGTGCCAGGAATGTTTGTAGAGGGCATTTCGACTTGCTCCAGCGGCGATATAATATCGTCCTTTTCGTATCCCGCGTGATCCGGCCGTGGAGAGCCCGACCACCACAGAACTACATTCTCCCTCTGCAGTCTGCGGGCATAAGCGACGTCGATGAGGTAGGCCGGGTCATCGCCACAGAGATTGCCCAGCGGCACGTTGCCGTAACGAGCCAATTCTGTGAGCTGGGCCACCCATCCCCCGAGATCCAGATATCGACTGACGATCCTCGTGGCGACGAAAGCCTGCCAACCCAAAGGAGGAAGTCGTTCATCGTCTTCATCCAGTCGTAGGTTGAGGATCGGGAAGTCATTGAGCGAAGGGAGATCCGCTGTAAGCCGGCGAGATTGGTGCGACTGAATAACAAGCATCTTGGAAGTGCCTTCGGCGTTTTTTATCTTCTTCACAATATCAGTCAGCTCTGATAGCGCTTTTCGTCGAGTGCTTGCAGTGATCATGGTGTAGCTCATTTCTTCCGAATATTCAATGACGTCTTGCCACGGCTGGCCATCAGTAGACTGCAGCCGATCTGCCATCTGCTCCCGATATAGGCCGGAGATGTTGGGAAAAGTGGTGTTGCTCCGTGAAGGGCTTTGCACAACGACATGGGCCTTTCGGCTTGTGCTGGAATGGAGAGCGTAGATCTGACGGTCGTTCGCGACCACGTGGTACAAGTAGAGGATCTCAAGTGGCCCACCCGCTAAATAAGGATTTGTTGGCGGTACGTGACGGAGGGAAGCCAAGTCAAAGCCTTGTTCCAGACCCTTTCCCAGTACACCCCGTTGGCTCTCGTCGAATGAGCAGTGGTTGCCCAGTTCCAGCATCGCTCGCACAGGTGGTGTGATCTGACTTTCGTATACACCTTCAACACTTGGATGATTGAACAGGGCGTTCAGTTTCGCATATTCCTCCACAAATGTGCTCTCATCCATCCGCATCTCAAACAAATGCACTGAAGGGTGGCCATTGGGCAGCGTATGGGTGACCTTCTGGACCTCACAGCCAGGGACGTCAATGTCCGGAAGTGAGGCCTCTTTGAGATTCAAGAAAAGCTTCCTTGGAACCAGGACCTTGAAAACGTGGATCTTATTGCTGATCAGCACAAACGCCTTTACTTCTCCCGGCGAGTCGCCCTCTCGTAGTTGTACAAGCTGCCATTCACTCGTGTACAGCAATTCAGCCTGATTCCGAAACATCGATCCAATGGACGAGTTGGCGTCTGGACGTTTCTCGCCGAACAGTTGTCGCCTTCGCTGTCGGGCTTGCCGCTGTAGCTTCCATTTCTGCTTCTGGAAATGGAGCCAGCCTTTGTAGTCTTTGTACATGCTCGGCATCTTGGGTGGCAAGGTTTCCTGATGGCTAATTGTCGTCGCCGCCGTCGTACCTTCGAGGGTTTTTCGCTTTTGAGCCAGTTTCGCTGCAATACCTACGCCTGACTTTGGTAGCGTTACTTGGCCGAAATCCTCAAGATCCGCGACGCGATTCTGAAGAGTGTTGATGTCGGCTTCAGCGAGGGCCCTTTTGCCGAACATGTCCGTCATCTTCTTTTGTTTCAACACGTCGTCTTTGATCCTTATCCTTTTCTCGAGCCATTCCGGATGTTCGACTCGTGGCACCGGGTTCCGGACCTTCTGGTAGGCAGCGGGGATGGTGATGAGCTTTTGGATCACTGAGCCAAGGCGCTCCAAATAGTAATCCCAATCCAGCACTGTCCGTGGGTCTGCATCGCCCGGGTCTCTCTTGAGCCACTTTTTGAGATAGTGTTGCTTTACGGACTCTTCAGCGGAGAAAATGGCCACAGGGATGGCGCGTTCGGTCACGGGCGCGTTGCGTGGTTCGCACGCGATGATGTATTTGCAATTCAAGCCTTTGTCTTTGATCATTTGCTCGCCTAGGAATTCTGCTAAGCGCTTCGCCGTCGTGATTGCAGTCGTCTTCTGGGTCCCGTATTCTGCCAGGGTTTTGGCCATACTCTTGTTTTCACAAATCAAATCGATGAGCTCATCGTCTGTCAGGCCAGACCCCTTTTGATAGAGGACGTCAAGCCAGCGGTCAGCTATTCGGGCAACGGACGCGTACGTCTCGGCCAACGTGCTTCCTTCCAGGAAAAATTTGAAAATCTGGGTTTGGAAGATCTTGATCAGCTTCAATTCTCCTCTCCGCTTGACTTCGAACCCTTTCAGCTCAGCCAAGCTCCCATCATGGTTGAAGACTGCATATCTCTTCTTCAGATTGATGTCTTCTTGTTTCGAAGTAGGGAGGATCATAGCCTTGTAAGGACCATCGACCTCGAAGAAGATTGTGTTGTCGCTGTGAGTCTCGTACTTGAAGGTCGATTTGTCGACTAGGGTTTGGTATTGATGATTCGTGAAGCGCGAAGCGTGGACGAGGTGGTTCAGCATGGCGCAGGGGTAGGAGAGCGTCAATTTCTTCCCATTCTTCATTTTGAAGGAGAAGTTTTCTGGGAATGAACTTGGCAAGATACACCAAATCCCGTCAGTGTCAAGCTCCAATGGTCGACCGAGCCTTTCGACAAGTTGGCGAGCCATCTGGATTATGCGGGCGCCAGTCAGGCAAGTTACCCCTGCCATCTCCAAGGAGTACCAGCGAGAGCCCTTGCGCATAACGTAGCCATAAAAGCTGTTCAGGATGACCTTATGAGCAAGCTGGAGCGAGTCGTAGAGCACAATCATCTTCTTGGCTTCTTCAATCTCTTCGGCGCTGGCACCTGATGCTTTCAAGGCTTCAGTCTTGCCTTTCCAGACCTTCTGTTTGCCTTTGAAATCGTATCGACGATCTCTGAAGTCTTTCACTGTATCAACGTAGAATGGATTCTCTCTTTGGCATACTATAGCTTCTCGTTCAAGGGTCGTAGCGTCGTGAATTTTGTAGTATATTTTTTTGCAATAGTCCTGCAAGCGTTTCTTCGTCATAGAAGCCTGTTCATCGAGGGAGAGCTCCTGAAATGATCTTGACAGACTATTGGCGTATTTGCCGGGAAACCTCTCATTTTCAAGAGCATGTCGAATCATCTTGTACTCGTCCTTCTTAGCGGGCAGGTATTCCCCTCTCCACGACCAAGGCAAACGCCGATCACAGGTCTTGCCAGGCCGGTTAAAGTCACAAGCCGCACAATCTGATTCCTTAACCATAGAGTCAGGCTGTAATCGGTTGGTGGTCATAATGTTGGGGTACATGGACGCGACATCCAGATGGTAAATCAGAGGGTTTTCGCAGCGTTGTGGATTGTTTTTCAATTCAAGAAGCTTTTGGCGGACTTCTTCGTACACTTCATCGTAATTCTCGACGTCTTCCAGAGACTTTTTCTCCTCGACCGTTATCGTGAACTTCAAGGCTGCGTCAAGTTGACTAAGTAGCTCGTCCACGGCAGTGGTATCGATTTTGAAGTCGCAGGGAATGTCACTCCTGAAAACACCAGCTTCGATGCTTTCAACGTGGCCACCGACGTATGTTTCGCTCTCCAACAGATGACCGTCCCAGAAGTCTTCTCTGGGCTGTTTGTGCTTGTTCGGCAAGACAATTTCGCCGCGATAAGCCTGAACCATCAGCAACATTTCACAGAGAGTGCCAGTGCCTTTGCGGAGAGTGTCATCAGGACCCAGAGGAACGATGGTGCACAGGGAGAAGATGAAGGGGTGAACGTATTTCATGTAGAGGTAGTAGGTGGCGACTGCATCAGAAACGGAGTACTCTGCCAGCACTTGCGGCTTTTCGCTGGCGTACGGTGTCATCAATTCTGGATCGAGCTCATCTGGATCGTAGCCCAGCTTGGCGACGGTGACTGCTTTGAGACCTCGGGAGCCCTGCGGAAGGTAGGAATCACGGTTGACCCAGGCGAAGGCGTCCATATGAGCACAGTGATCAGCATGGTAGACATCTTCGCTGTTCCTCCGGAAACCGATCTCCTGGTACATATCGATGCCGAGGATGCTGGCACGAGTCTCGACGAATGGCCAGTCGAAGAAGTCGCCGTTATACGTGGCGATGACGGTAGGTTTGGCGTCTTTGATGAGTTGGAAGAATCGCTCGATAGTGGTTCGCTCGTCAGGTTCGTTGAAAATCATGAACGGACCAGGGTATTCTGGTTTAGGAGTGTATTCAAAATCGGCAATGTCCTCAGATACAATCTCGCGATTGGTGATGAGAAAACCCGAGCCGTCAATCATTAGAGAAATCATCATGATCTGGTCAGTCGCCGAGTCGGGAAATTTGAGAGGCAGCTTAGTCGTTTCGATGTCGTAAGCCATCACAACCGGGTCTGCGGGCTTCAGACGGTCGTGAAGGCAGTTCAGGGTGACCTGGCCATGCTTCGTTTCTACACTATACCATTTACCGATCCGGATGTCCTTGTCAATAGCAACTCGGACGTGATAGGGAACGTCATATTCGCGGATGTCCACGATGGCGTCGCTGGCGTCGAAGGCGGCATTGTTTCGTTTCTCGTTGAATTCATCATCGTCGAAAATATCAAAGCCAGCGTTGACGCTGGCCACTTCAGCGTACGTGTCTAGGGCGTTCATCCTCTCTTTGTTCTTCTCTGCGATGGGCATGATCACCCTCCGAACACTCAACAAATCGGTGACGTTGGCGAACGTGAGCTGTAGCAAGGTCCTCCTGTAACCCAGCAAGTGGTTTGGCATCTGCAAGTCTTCGCGGTCAATTCGTTTGAATGATTTGATCAAGCCATCGAAATGCCGCCGGCACCACTCTTCGACTTCCGGCTCCTTCCCCCGCCTAGTAGCGATGAGGAAGTAGGGATCGTATTCGAGGGTCGCTTTGAAAGTTCCACCATCTTCCTGGATAAAGTAGAAGTCGACTCCAGCGCGACCTCCCGGCACTTTGTCGTCTTGAACAGTGGTGCTATGCATGTTGCACAGCCAGCCGATTCGAGCCTTGCCTTGCTGAAACTTGGCAAAACCCATACGCTCATCGACGGCGTTGGCTTGCCTGATGGCCTCGAACTTCTCATTCTGCGATGTTGCCTCAGAGAAACGTAATGTGGAGGAGTCTATCGTCTGTGCCCGCTGGGTCGACTTGTTGAATTTGCCAGTGTGCAAAACGCGACCCCGCTTAGGTGCAAATTTGGGAGCACCCATGGTTCTTTCACCTTCTTTGGGAGCTGCCTATACGCAGATGCAAGTACAGATCCTAAGGTCTCAAGCGCGCATGTGTGGAAAGGGAAATGTGTGAGGGATAGTCTCCCGGGGTGACATTGGCTACCGTGTAGGAGCTTCGAAGCCGTCAACCGTAAATGGTGGTGCGCTCTGTGGTTTGACACGACGAGACCGGTCTAGAAGCCGGTTCTTGGCGGAAGGGAGTGTAAGTATGCTTGTCGCTATGATTCTTGGTGGCATGTCGATTTGGATGGCGTGAGTGTCCATCGCTTCGCTTCGTGACGCGACGCGTCAAACGCGTCCGCAACTGATTGGTGGGGATTTCCTAAAACGGACGGGCTGCTCCGCGGCGGACGGCGGCCGAGTGTCCCGCCATTGGCAGACCTGGAAAACGAGGACTCCTCGTCAAGTTAACAAAAAAGCGATCAATGGCGATAGCAAGGCTTGGGATGGCTCAGGTAAAGATAGAGAAGACTCGCAAACATGCGAATTGGTGGGGACACGAGCATAAACCCCCAAGGCGCATACTTGGCGGATGTAGCTTGTCTGAGTAATAGTGTCATGGATCTTTGATGTGCATCTTGGTAATAAAGAAAAAGTTCCATTAGTCGCGATCTCGTCGAGTCGATCACTGTTCCGAACCATCGCTCGCCACTACTGATCGTTCATTTTAATGTGCCTAAATCCATACAGAGCAAGATCCGGGAATCATTTGTTCGATTGAGCGACGTAGAATCTAGTCGCGCCAGGACGCAAGCAATACGTGGACTTGTGCAACCCTTTTCCTTCCCCTTCCCCCAAAAACCCCGTTCCCTTAGGGCACGACTTCAAAACCATGTCGGATCCCCCCAGAGGCAACGATCCCGACCGCTCGTTCTTCCGGGGCGCCAAGTCCACCGACTCGGTGCCCGAAAACATCCACGACCCCTCGGCGCCCCACCACAAGCAGCCGCGGCTCTTCATCCACCGGCCGATCGACCCTTCGGTGTACGACGAGGTCAAGCGCGACAACTCGACCTTGGACCTGCTGCGCATGAGCACGTGGCAGGACGACGTGCAGGGGTTCGGCACCAAGCCGTGCCGGCGCGAGGCGCTGCTGCCGGGGATCGCGGGCGGCAGCGCGATCGGGGCGCTGCGGTTCGTGGCCGGGGCGTCGGTGTACGCGGCGTGCCAGTGGAGCATCGGCGCCTTCTTCTTCGGGACGTGGGGGATGTACGAGTTCTGCCAGTGGCGGCGGCGGCGGGAGAAAGACAACATCCGGCGGGCGATCGCGGTGCTGGACGAGAAGCAGCTGATGAAGAGAGAGGGGCAGCAAGCGCAAGAGCAGAGCAGCGGCACGACGCAGGCGGCACGTTTGAGCAGGGAGCAACAGTATCAGAACTACCAGTCGTCGATGGCAAAGTCAAGCAGTGACAGTGAGGATGCTATCAAACCAGTCAATTTCTGGGGTAGCTTCAAATTCTGGTGAATCGGTCTTTCGGACATGAGAACACCAAACTTTCATACGAACGACATGAAGACCCGATCCGCCATCCTATGGGATATTCTAGCTTTTAAACCGAAAACGTACCAGGCTATTTTTTTTCATGGGAAACGCCTGGTTGATGCCAAATTGCCCACTCGTCATTATCATCATTGATATCTGGGATCGACAGTTCCTTTTTTCAACTTTGCGTGATATGCAAAAATTTCAGGAAAGTGAGCAAACACTCTCACGTGGATGAGTCGATGAAGTTGCTGGCTTGCAGGCCGTCACGCGAAGCGCACGGACCTGGAGATCTTGGAGCTGGTGGCCCTGATGGACCCAATGTTAACATCGGGGATTGGTCCGTTGCTGCGGCGCCTCTGGTACCTCCGGTTACGGGCGTCGCGGGCCTCACGAGATTTCCAGGCAGCGAGCTGCTGCTGGCGTATCATGTGGCGGACCTGGGCTTGAGCTGGTGTGGGAACAAAGCCGATGCCGTTGATACCGGTGCCGTCGTCGAAAGGATCCTGCATCAGGTGGCCAGTGATTTCGGAATGGTGCCAAGTCCAAGGGTTGGATCTATCAGCTGGCAGAGGCGGCGACTTGGAGCGGAAGGATGGATCAGGCTGTGGAATATGTGGCGGGTGGCCAATTGATGGCTTGTGACGTTTTGGGGTGGAAGGAGTATTTGGATCGTTGGGGTCGTGCTCAATGGCTTTGTGTTTTTGTGCGTAGGCGTCGAAATCGAAAAAAGTCATCATGTCGAACTTGTTGGCTACGTCGGAGCGTGGGCTGATTTGACCTGCAATGTCGGCGTCGACCAGATTGTCGAGATCGTCGATGCCTCCTGCTTCTGTTCTGGCGAACGTCTTAGTGGCGGACATGATTGGAGATGGTAGCGGTGCGAGTGGGGGAAGTGCGTCGACAGCGGCTCGCTTTCTTTTGGTGTGTGCGTTCAAGGAAGGAGGAGGGAGGGTCTGGATGTCTGTCATCTTGAAAGACAAAAGAGCCCGTCTTTTTGGTGTTTCCCAGGGTTATCCGTCAGCATAGGAGTGAAAGTGCGACAGAGGGGCTTGGGAGATTTTATGTAGTAGAATTTAAGAGCCGGGTCGTGAATTTCGAACAGTGAGTGCTATTGTGAAACCAATTGTCTCCCCATCAATGGATCTGACAAATTACCTCTTGAATGGTGACAATGGGTAGGGCGGGCACCTTAGTTACAATAAGTAGCTCAAAAATAAAAATCGCAAGTTGATGATGGTTTGACATGTGACAGCTCTAAGGATGGCTGAAGCTCTGGGTGGATGTCAAGTCGTCCAACACTTTCTTTGGTGGGATGATTGATTTGTATCTTTGATAACAGACAAAGATGATGCGTGGCAGTAGTTGGAGGAAGTAGCAGCGGTGATCACGATTGACGTGACGGGGAATGAGGCCTAGCAGGTTTTAAACAGAGAAGATCTTGGCAGCAGGTGTGCAGTTGTGGGATGTCCCGCCGCGTTCGGGGGCCGGCTTGCTTCGCTTCGTTACACGTACGCACGGTGGAACAGCAGCCTGCTTTCAAAAACACGTTGGCCTGCAAGGCCCTCGGAAGTGCAGGGTCAGACCGGCGATCTGCGCCAAGCAGCCTTGCTTGCGTGGTGGGATGGGGCTCTAGGGACGTTTTGAAAGTTGCTGGCGATAAATCACCACCTCCACCGCCAGCGAATTGGTAGATCGGGTCAAGGGAGGAGAAGGTTTCTATGTATCTGGATGGGAGAGTGGGGTTGCTGCGCGGCCGCGACTTCCCTCTGAAAGCGGATGATTGAGGATGCGACCTTGGCATCAAATCGTACGAGCATCAGCAAACGTAGCCAGGTAATTTTTTTGCTTCAGGTATCGTGATTTGCGAGAAGGCGGAACGGGCGGATGTACCGTTGGGCCTGGCCAGCGGGCTTGCGGTGGCCTTGCATCGACCTAGCAAAAGGAAGCTTTTGTTGGAGGATTCAAAGATGCACGGGAGAGAATTATCGAAAATCAGAAACAGAGTGTCTACAATCTTGGATGATTACCTGGCCGAACATGCCGGCCCCGCGAATCATCGACCGGAGATGCCGCTGTGCCAAAAAGGCGAGACCAAAAAAGAAAGTCCAACACGTGGGCGATCAGCTTTGATGGCTGCAGGCCACCACGGCCATGCCTGATTTTCGGGCTCGGGACATTTCCCGCTACTTCTGACGCCCAAGATGGTCTGCAGCCTCTTGCATGACATGGCCGCGCGACAGCAGCAGATACGATATTGCCCACCTTTTCACTCGACTGGTCGCGGGATTGCTCCTTGTGCGGCCATATGGAGGGGAAAAGGTGAAACCCCTCCCCCCCAAAAAGGGATTCCTTGTTCTGCTGGGTGCACACCTGCCAACGGTTGTTGTCTTTTTTTTTTTTTTTTTTTGGTTTGCTTGAGCAGCCCGCACGACTAAAAGATTCCGTGGATCTTTCGGGAGTCGAGCATAACCATAACCATAACCATAACCATCATTATCGCCGTGGTAGTCCTCTCCCCCGACCTCTTCCGCCCAGCACTCTCTGGGCCGCACCCCGCGGCAAGCCTCGTTGTGGTCCTTGCGCTTGCTGGCTCTCTTCGTTCTTGATGGTCTCGTCCACGCTGAGGATCAGACAGGCTGCCTCAGTAGCCGCCTGCATCGCGTTGATCTTCACCAGAGAGGGCTCCCAGACGTGCTTCGCCAACAGGTCTGGCGATACTCCTGTCGCTGCCGTGGCGTTGGGCCCCGACGAGTTTCCATTCACCATCAGGCTCTCGTCCGCCTGGAAATCGACCCCGGCCCATATGTGATGTCGTTGTCGGTGCTCCACTCTCAGCCGGTTGAGCACATCTGTGGCGTCCAAGCCGGCATTGTCGCACAGTTGTCTCGGAATAATCTCCAGCGCTTTCGCGAATGCCTTGACGATCGCCTGCTGCTTGTTCGGCACGTTCTTGTCCGCGTACTGGTGCAGGTGTGCCGACACCTCCATCTCGCACGCGCCACCTCCGGCCACGATGCTCCGGTTCCTGATGCTTCGCTTGACCACCATGATGGCATCGTGCAGACTTCGTTCGACCTCTGCGATGAATTGCTCTGCCCCGCCTCGCAAGATCAGCGTGCACGTCTGCGCTCCCGGACAGCCTGAAAAGTAGTTGTATCTCTCCGAACCGACCTGCTTCTCCTCGAAAAGCTCGCACACGCCCAAGTGTTGTGGCTGGATGTCGGAGCATGTCGACTGGATCGCTGCCCCTGTCGCCGAGCACACCCGATCCATGTCTGTCGAAGTCACCCGGCCGGCGCAGAAGATATCGCGATCTGCAAAGTACTGTGTCGCCAGATCCCCGATTGGCAGCTTGCTGAGCACCACCTTGGCTCCCGTCTTGTAACATGCTTCGAGTTTGTCGAAGATGATCTGCCATTCCGCGTCCACTATCGCCTGGTACTCCCTCACTTGCTCCACCCGCACTTCGGCATTGTCCTTTTCGCTCTTCAACTCCAGTTCCACGTTCAGACACACAATCTTCGGATCTCGGAACGTCTTGGGTTGTTGCTCGAAACCAGCGTACGAAAACGTTTTCTTGAATGCCACACCTTTGACTAGCTCCGAATCTTGCAGCGCCCCACCCGTGATCTTCTTGATCCCGATCAATTTTTCGTTTAGATCTTCTTGATCCAGTGATAGAACGGCATCGACGACCACTGCAGCGCACTCTGTCAGTCATCGCTCGCTCGCTCACTCAGTAGGCGGGTCCGGGGTGGAAAGGCTTACTTTTTGTGAAGAAGTCGGCGTTCCTGTGGATAAGTTTGCTGCTCATCGCAGTCGCAGCCAATTTTCGCAAGGTATCCTCCTGGTTGCTCTGCGTGGTGACGATCGCGATCTCCTTGACCTTGTTGACCGCCATCTGCGAAGCCCGCCTCAAGCCTTTGATGATTGTTTGACTGCTGACTCCTTGGTCCACGAAATCTCGGATCTCTTTGAGGATTTCGCCAGCCAGAACAACTACGGATGTCGTACCGTCGCCCACCTCGGCGTCTTGTGAACGTGCAATATCCGTGAGGATTCGTGCAGCTGGGTGAACGATATCGAGAAGCTGCGTTTTGGGGGAGCCGTTAGCGATTGGCCTTATCGAACCAACAGGATTCACTTTGCTTCACCTTCATCACCGTGGCCCCGTCATTTGTGATTGTTTGTTTCCCATTTTCGTCCACCATCAACAGGTCCCCACCATACGGTCCTAGTGTGCCTTTGATCGTTGATTGCACAGCAATACAGGCGTTGATGTTCGAGAGGAGCTGACCGCGACCCTGAGACTGATCGGTACCTGTCGGACGGACAACTTGATTTAGCGGCGCTGCAGCTTTCCCCAACATAGCAGAAGAGACTGACCCTCTTTGAGTACAATAATCGTGGGCGTCTGCCCACCGAACGACATTTTGTGAGGCAATCACGATGCGCAATTGATCTTCGCTGTGGTGAGAACAGATCCAAAATCTCTTGGCAAGTCAACTGTAGAAGGTAGGAGGCAGGCCCCGTATTTCATTCAGGCTGCAATGACTACATGCATGTTCAAGTCAAGAAAAAAAATTAGTTCGGTGATTTTGGAATTGCGGAGCTAATTATGGTTAGGGTTGTCTGGACCAATGCACAATTTTTGACGGCAATGCTCCCTCGCAGGCGGCTTCACTCCACGATTATTTAATTTGTCCGCCGCTCGAACCCGCGGTGGCAAGCAGGAGGCCTCGATTTACACGAGCTGAGATCTACCATCTGTTATGCTCAATCTCGGGACAGTTCCGTGACCTAATCTCAGGCTTGGATTGCGGAAAGCGTGAGTGGTGTGCAGGACGCGCTTGTCGGGGTTGCCGCAGCGTTCAGAACCTTGGTGGTCGAGGGCAGGTATTCACCGAGACCGACACAACCTTTAAACATCATTATGAGTGACGTGTGACAGAAGCCATCGGTCTTGTGGCAAGAACTCACCGGCAAAGCCCTCCGGGTATGTTTCACTTTTCAAATAGTCGTCTTCCAGAAAGAGCGCCAGGTCCGGCCCATAGCCAGCCTCGGCCGCGACCAGAGAGCTGGCCACACCGTCAGCCGTGCCAAAGGTCGCGATCAAGCCGTCCGAGCCGAACTCGACGCCTGGATTAGCGCCATTGCTTGTAATCTTGAAGGGCATCTTCAGGGTCGGGTCGTCTTTTGGGACTGTGTTGATCTCGCTGAAAGTGGGCTGATCATCGTCGGTCGACCAATTGGTTGACAGGTAATACTGATGAGAGGAGTCGACCTGCACGAAGTAGATCGTCTGGTTCACAGAGAAAGCTGCAGCGATAGACGCAGTCATGAACAGAGCCGATCCGCTCAAGACGGCCGCAGCGACAGAAAGCCTTTTGGCCACGGCGAATAGCAGAAGCGATTTTAGGACCCGAAATGTTTTTTTCCTTTGCTACACTTTGAGACAGGTCTTGCAACACCATTAGTATTTCGTGGGAAAGGTCTATATTTATGTCCAGCGAGAGTACCAGTATCACGTTAGCATTACTGCGAATACGAACGATTCAAAAACCCTTGACCTTGAAACGGTGCTGTATCCCGAGGGATACGAGAAGGGTCAGTGATAGCTTCCAGGGCCGGAGTGCCATGGCAGCAGCAGCTCTGCAATCCTTCCAGTGCTCCGGCTCCCCGCATCCACGTCGACACCTTGGGCTGCTTCGCAATATCTTCACCAAGTTTGAGCCTCCTGAGTATTTGGCAGCGTTCGGACCAAGCTCCGTAGTGGAAGCTTCCTGCTGTCCCAACTTGTTTTTTGTGCTTTGTTTTAGCATTCGCAATTCTCCAATGGTGTATTTTTACTGAGCCGAGTAGCATGAAAGGGTCTATCTGGCACCTCTGCCGGCTTTTCTCAAGCTCCAAAGCTAAACTCCGACGGAATGACATTGGTCCTAAAATAGGCACTTTTTAGGCTTGACAACTCCCGACTGTGGCTGCACTAACCCGACTCCTCTCTAGCGCCTTTCCCGTCCTGAGGCCGTCCGAACCTGAGACGAATTTTTGAACAATTGATATTAATGATCGGTGTGCTGGTGATGTTGAGGGATAATTTTCTTTTGAACTTTTCGTAACGTAGGTCGTCAGCACTTCGGCTCAGCTGGTCATGTTCGGATACGCATATCGCGACGTCCCCTATCCCCCTTTCTGGGGACCACAGAGCTCCAACAGCAAGTACGTTTGCAAAGTCTCTGTTTGGGTCTCTCTGGGTGGAGGTTTGGCCGCTTGACTAACGCCATCACAGCTATTGCGAGGAAGACTACATCATATCGCGCTACTTCGGCGAAGCTGTCAACACCTGGACCAATGTCATATACGGTGCGCTGCCCTACGTGCCGCGAACGCCTCTCAAGAACTCATTATTTGACGTCTAACCATTCCATTAGTTGCATACGCCGTACATCGGCTGCGACAGGTGCGCGCAGACGAACTGTTTTCGGGCCGCATGGCCGGATACTACGGTCTCGTCGCCGTTGGTATTTGTAGCGCCCTCTTCCACGCAATGCTCCAATACCACGTCCAGTGGGCGGACGATTTGTCCATGTTCCTGCCAACTGCATGCGCCTTTCATCAACTGTGGACGTTTGGCAAGGCGAAATCTCAGAAATATCAATGGGCTTACGCCATGCTCGCATTTTTGACCGTATTCTCTATCTATCATTGCTTCATGGATGAGACAGCGGTGCACAACTTGCTGTTTGCCGCTATGGTGCTGAGTGTTGGGAGAATGACATACGTGCTTATGGACACCAAATTCAAGGCTCTTGAAGTCTTGCGCCCTCTGCGTTCACTCATGCTCGCTGGATTTGGTGTGTATCACACAGCACGCATACCACTCGCGCATTCTTGCTAACAGATTCGCATTGAATCTTTTGAAAGGCGCATTTGTGGTTGGTTACACCATCTGGAACCTCGATATTATTCTATGCGGCTCTTTGATTTCTGCGCGGCGGACTATCAGGATGCCTCTCGCATTCGTCCTGGAGTTTCATGGCTGGTGGCATATTGTAAGTGGCTTCTGGCATCCGGCATACCTGCATTGGACACTAATGACTCCGGCTCGTTGATGGTAGTTCACTGGAATTGGCGCTTATACGTACATTGCCCTCGTAGAGATGCTGACATGGGAGGAAAAGGGCACTGCTGCACTTGAACGTGGCCTCCAGACTTTCACCTGGCCGGTCACCGTATATCTCCAAAGATCGCTCGATGAAGCTCGGAAGCTGGATCGATCCAAACAAAGCTAGATTTACCAAGGCATGCTCCAGTGGCCTCGCCAAATTCAATACCGAAAACAAATGTTGATACACCTACATAGAATTGTAGTTCTTCATAGAGGGGTGCTCACTTCTTCGTCGCCATCGTTGCTTGCTTGCTGCCTGCCGACCGCGAACATCTCTTGGCCTTTTGAACAGCAAATGCTCTATGCCTCTTGAATCGACCTATGCATTTGCTTGAGAGGTGTCGAGATGCAGACTGATAGCCCCGAATAGCGACAGTCTCAGCGGCGTTGATGGTCCACCGCGCTTAAGATTTGCGGTATCATCGCCTTCGTCTTGCACATTCTGTCACGGAACTCTATACGACCATGGCTCCAAGCCTGACCTGTTTACTTGGACTTGTCCTACTCGCTAGATTTGGCATTTGTTCTAATCAAGACGGTGACTACAGCGCCCATGGTCCGGACGAAGCCGCTTGGGACCACATCTCAGGCGAGATTTTGGGATTCCAAACGCCAATAGACGCGGCGTCTGGTCTTCATCATGATTCTCCAATCAAGAAGAGCGTAGCGATCATCGGTGAGTGGTTGCTTCGAGATGCACGAATTGTCTGTCAAAGAAATGTATACACACTTTGTTGCATTGTCACAGACCCATCGTGAAGTCGTCGGAATAACTCTCGTCCACCTTCCCAGCACTATCGAGAACTAAAAGATCATCCAGGAGCTGGCTCCGCCGGGGCGTCGACTGCGTACTATCTAAGGCGAGCGGTTGACGGAGGAGACGACCAAGGGTGCCGTGCATCTCCACCGATCGATCTCTCTATTAGCATTTACGATCGAAACGACTACATCGGAGGACGGTCGACGACGGTGGATGCCTTTTCGAACTCGTCTCATGCAATCGAGTTGGGGGCCTCTATATTCGTGGACGTGAACTACAACCTGATGCACGCCGTTCGAGACTTCGGCCTGCGAACCAATCGAAACGCTCCGACAGCTGATGACTCCGCCGAATTCTCAGATGAAGATCAAGGCTCTGATATCCTCGGAGTTTGGGACGGTGGGAAATTCCTCGTTCAACATTCTCTTGGCGGATCCAGGTTCCAGCAGTGGTGGAGCACCGCCAAAATGTTGTGGCGCTACGGGCTCGCGCCAATTCGAGCGTACCGGCTCATGAAAGGCACCATAAACAAGTTCCTCCAGATGTATCCGGACGAGAAGACTTCATCGCCAGCGACGCGGTTCCCCTTCACATCCTTGCTCGAACGTGTGGTCGTGCTTGACCTGGTCGAAGCCGTGTCGCAAACTGGCATGGATTTGGTGAGAGACAATCAAATCGATCAAGGCTTCGCGCACGAGATCCTCGAGGCCATGACGAGGGTCAACTATGCGCAAAACCTCGCATACATTCAGGGGCTCGAAGCGATGGTGAGCGTAGCTACGGACGGCGCAAGCAGCGTCAAGGGTGGAAACTGGCAGATATTCGCGAATATGGCCATGGCCGCGGATGCGAACGTCAGACTGAGCACCAACGTCCAAGGCATCGAGCGGTTGGACAACGGCTCGTATGCAGTCACATCGAACAGCCCTGGAGATGGCCAGGCCATCCACGTCTACGATGAAGTCGTTATTGCCGCTCCCTTCCAGCAAGCAAATCTGTCCATCGTCCCACCTATCGACCAATTATGCGATACATGCCAGCCGCCTCTTCAGCCGGACTTCGTCAACTTGCATGTCACCCTATTCACTTCGCCCTGGCCGCTCTCGCCCGAATTCTGGGGACTGCTCCCCGATGCCAAAGTCCCGTCCACCATTTTGACGGCGTTCCAGTATGACGGCGATGGTGGCGATGGTGGCGACGGCGGCGACGGCGGCGACGTTGGCGGTGTCGGCCTTGCCAAGTTTTTCAGCATTAGCAGGCTCCGGCGCGTCAAGAACCCGCACACTTCCCCGCCAAGAAGCGAGTACGCGTACAAGATCTTTAGCGCGCGCGATGTCCCACTCGAGTGCCTGGAGGCGCTCGTGTCGCCGCCATCGCAGCCCGCATCGCAGCCGCCGCCGTGCTGCTTCGGACGCGCCGAGGTCGACGCCGATCCAGGTCCCGCTTCCTGCGAGCCCCAGGGCACGCCGCGCGGCCGGCAGGGCGAGGGCGAGACCTCCGCGGCCGTCACCTGGGTCTACCGCAAGACCTGGCAGAGCTACCCCTACCTGGCGCCGACCGCGGCCTTTGACCGCATGCGCCTGGACCTCTCGGACGCCGACAACCGCGACGCCACCTACCTGGCGTCGCCGCGCGCGCCCGTAGGCGGCCTCTGGTACACGGCCGGGGTGGAGCGCATGATCAGCACGATGGAGACAAGCAGCCTGATGGGCCGCAACGTGGCGGCGCTGATCGCGCGCTCGTGGGCTGGCGAGCCTCGACGCCGCTCGGCCGGCTAGGCGCACGGGTGGGCCCAGTCGCTCACGGGATCACGCGCGGACGCAGGACAGCGGGGGGCGGAGAGAGGAGAGCAAGCACCAGGACGGGGACGAGCAAGCGGACGGGTTTGGATTGGGCTGGGCGGCGGCGGCGGGCCGCGCGGCCGTGGGGCAAAGCGCCATGTAGCAACAGTTTTTGGGGCTTTAAGAAGCAGAGAAGAGAAGAGAAGAGAAGAGAAGAGAAGAGAAGAGAAGAAAGAGCAAGAGGAAAAGTAGACAAAGGTAGAAAAGGCAGCAAGGGCGGGCGCGGGCTAGGAGCCCTCGCTGCCGAATTGCTTGGTCCACTGCGCGTTGCGCTCCAGGTCCGCCCGGCTGACCGTCGGGCGCGTGCTGTGGATCGCCTTGACAAAGTCCTTGGCCTGCAGCGGCGGCTCCAGCAGCTGGTCCGACTCCACGTCCGTCCACGTCATCTCGAGCGCGCCCGGGTCGCCGGGCGAGCAGGGCGTCAGCTTGTCGGCGCCGTCGACCTGGACCTGCGGGCGCGGGGTCAGCATGGCGTGGCACGGCGCGGCGCGGCGGCGCGGCGGCGCAGCACAAGGGCAGGAGACGTACCTTTTTGTAGTGCGTGCTCAGCTGGATCTTGCGCACGGGCTGCATCAGCGCGTCCTGGACGGCGACGCTGATGTCGCTGCCGCTGTAGCCGTCGGTCAGCTCGGCGAGGCGGCGGTAGTCCGTCGGGGTCAGCTCGCAGGGGGTGGACCCGACGGCGATCTCGAACATGCGCGTGCGGGCAGGCAGGTCCGGCAGGGTGATGTGGACGCGCCTGTCGAAGCGGCGCTGGATGGCGCTGTCGAGCTGCCAGGGGATGTTTGTGGCGCCGAGGATCAACACCCCCTTGGAGTCGTTGCCGACGCCGTCCATCTGGACGAGGAATTCGGTCTTGATGCGGCGCGACGCCTCGGGTTCGCCTTCGCCTCGCGGGCCGCACAGCGCGTCTATCTCGTCGATGAAGATGATCGACGGCTTGTTCTCTCGGGCCATCGTGAAGAGCTGTTTGACCAACCTGCGCATCGAGTCTCAGACGTCAACAGTTGGGCGTGCGACGCGTGCGACATGACCGCGGGGGACCTCACCTTTCACTCTCACCCATCCACTTGCTGACCAGATCGCTGCTACTGACGGAGAAAAAGGTGCTGTTGGCTTCTGTCGCGACGGCCTTGGCCAGGTACGATTTACCAGTGCCGGGCGGGCCGTAGAGTAATATGCCCTTCCACGGCTGCCGCTTCCCTTGGAAGAGATGTGGGAATTTGATGGGTAATATGACTGCCTCCTTGAGAGCTTCCTTGGCCTGCTCCAGCCCGGCGACGTCCTCCCATTTGACGTTCGGTTTGTCCGATAATATCGAGCCCGAGAGAGCGCCCCGCAGCTTCTTTGAGTCCGCATCTTCTTCATTGGCATCCCTGTTTCCACCGTCTCAGCTCAGGATCACGGGCGACACAAGCCTGAGAGCACTCACCCTTTTCCTCCGCCGTTCGCGGCCTTGCCGTTGCTGCCCACTGCGCTGCCCTTCTTCTCGTCCTGCTCTTCCTTGTCGAGATGCTTCTTCAGGTTCTCGGCCCGCTCCATGTACTCCTTGGTCTTGAGGTGGATCATCTGCTTCTGCTTTGCGTTCTTTTCATACTTGAGCACGAGGATGAACAGCTCTAGCGCGGCGTAGTACTGCTGGTACGCCTTCTTGTAATCGCCGGCGTTGTCAAGCTCCACGGCACCTTTGACGGTGTTGATGGCCCGATTGAGAAACTGGGTGTTGGACATGTTGGGCGAGCGCAGCCAGTGCGTTCAGGCCTCGCTGGGCCGATGTCCGCACAGCGTCTGCGTATGTGCTTGGCTGGGCTAGTGGCCCAGACGCCCCACGCCCGGTCAAGCAGTCCAGCGTCCACCGATCCCGGTATGTGCAAAGCGGCGCACGGGCGACTGCGGCGCTGCTCACGGCGAAAGCTGACTTGAACAGAACGCTCACAATAATCTGGCAGAAGGAGCTGGGTGGAGCCCTGGGGGAATTGAGCGAGCCCGGAATACCAAAGGAAGAGCACGGGCAGTCGTGTGTTTTGGATCGCTGTCCCTCACGTTGTTGACTGCGGGTTGCCCGCTAGTGTCTCCAGGCCGATGTCCGATGACTACGTGGACGGGCAACTCGGTAATTAAATTGCTGGCTGCGTGACATGCGACCCGTCGACTCATAAATTACTGCGCCGCCCTTATTTTCAACCACCACGTGTGAGCGCTACACTGACTGCTCGATAGCTAAGAAAAGAAAAATAAACTACCTACTTCTACGCTACATTCCTGTTCCCCCCCAAGACAACCGAGCCGCACGCAATGTCTGCTGACCGCTCGCCCGCCGCCGCCGCCGCCGCGGCGCCCGCCCTCCAGGCGCTCTCCAAGGAGTACCAGCTGCTGCAGCAGTCGCTGCAGGACAACGTCCAGGCCCGCCAGCGCCTCGAGGCCCAGCAGCAGGAGAACCAGGGCGTCGCGCGCGAGCTGCGCGGCGGCGCGGAGCCCGTCTTCAAGCTGGTGGGGCCGGTGCTGCTGCGGCAGACGCGCGAGGAGGCGGCGCTGGCGGTGGACGGCCGGCTGGAGTACATCGGCAAGGAAATGTGAGCACGAGCGGGGGCATGGGCGCGGGCGCGGGCGCAGGCTGACGAGGGCAGCACGCGGATCGAGGGCGCGATCGCGGAGATCCAGGAGCAGACGGAGCGCAAGAAGGCGGAGGTGGGTGGCGACGCAGGCGTGGCACGGGGCCGAGACTGAAGTGGCAACAGATCATGCAGCAGCAGCAGCAACAACAGGCGCCAAGCCGCGGCCGGGCAGCAAGCGACGGTGGCCGCCTGAGGACAGGGCGCTGCCAGGTCGACAGAAAATGCGGGCGTCGCCGGACCGGGCTGCCCGCCGCGCGCGGTTCCGATACGAAGGCGCAGCACGAGGAGCGGCGGAGGAGAGGAAGCAAGAAGCGGGCGCGCGACGTTGCATAAGCAAGGAAACGGTCGGTCGAGCAAGCAAAGCGTGTTTGCGTGGCGGACGGCGGGCAAGTCACGGCAGGGCAAGGGCCAGGGACAGGGACAGGGACAGGGACAGGAAAGGGGGGGATGGCTGTGAGGAGATTGGCGAAACGACAGAGAAATCGAGTGCGGAGCAAAGCCTGCCATTTGTAGTGCTACGTCAACTACTTAGCAGAGTTGGAAAGAAGCCGCTCTGTCTCTCGTTCTTTCGTTGGAGGCATCTCATGCCGATCATCTGAAAGACCGTGCATTCATAGCGAATAGCACGGATATCAGACTGTGTGCTTTTATTAAGTCGATTGGGCCTCCCATTCACGCCAATTTTCAATGTAGACCTCTCCTCCAGATATTTAATCGGTCGATGGTTGCTCATCGTTGGTCCGATTGCGATGGGCTGTCTTGTTTCGAATCCAGTGCAAAATCTTTCGGGGCTTGGATCGATGATCGAGAATCTTGACCGAGTGACGCGGTTCGGAGGGAGGCGACGAGTGGACCGAAGGTGCTTGAAATCCCTGATGTTGCCAAATGGCCTCTGTAACGCGAAGGCTGTTCTCAAACTCCCAGCCTGGAAGGCTGCTCCCATAACGGTTGCTGCCCATGCCTGGGAGATCGGCGGATTGTCCGCTGGCATGCGCGAGAGTGACGGCGAGTCGCTCTCTGGCCCTTTCAGCGCTACTGCGCGCTAAAGCGTGTCAAGCTCGAGTTAGTTTCAACATCCTTGAGATACGGCAGCAAAAGTGGCGCTTGACGGTCCGAGGACTTTTGCCGGTTGTATCGGCGACTTGGCTTACGTTGGCTGACTTGGTACAAGCGAGGGGGCATTTGCGGGTGAGCGAAGCAGACGAGGTGTGCGCAGAAATCCACGGCGTACTCAGATGGAGCGGCTTCCAGGAACGTTCGCAACCCTTGGTCCCCTTCAACCAGCCCATTGCGGGAGAATTCCGCTTGGACGTCGAGGAGCATGGTGCGGAGAGGCGAGCTCGAAATCGTGCCTGTCCAAACCAGGTGAATGATCTCCAGGTTGGTGAACGTAAGGTAACCCAGCCAGAGCTGATTGATGCAGGTCCTCAGCCTTTCCAGCACCGCCCTCATAAACCCGTCACTCTGAATCAGTTGGCCCAGCAGATACTGCCGAATCAGGTTCATGACCTCAGCGGCCTCTGGCTGAGACTCAGGAGCGCTCACGGCGGTAGGACTCCTGAGCACTCTGCCGACGTAGAGATACTTGACGTATTGACCGAAGATCTCGGCGTCCTCGTCCGGTAGGTAGACCACCTTGGATTGCGACTCAACCCACGGTCCATTCAGTGCACCGGCGAAGAACAACGAATCTCTCATCAAGGTGCGAGCATGGACTGCGATGCACTCGCCCCGTCTTCCGACGTGGACTCTGACCACGTCGGCTCCAAATCTGTCGAATAGTCTGGTCAGTGCTGGGCAGGCAGGTTGGTGGCTGGAGTCCATTACTCACTCGACACCGTTGTCAAATTCCCACATCCCCCTGGCCATAGAGTCTCTTGCAGGCTGTTGACGGCAGTAAGGTCGTGGCCTGAATATGCTTTGGAAAGGATACAAGACAGAACGTACGACGCTGTCCCGGGTACTCGCGTTCAGGCCAGTAGCCATACTTGTTGCAACTCCGGTGGATGCAAGATGATGTTAATGGCGAGCCTCGAAAATTAGCAGGAAATTTGAGAAGCCACAAAGGTGCTGCTGGAGAGAAAGAGGGAGGAAAAAGCATCGGAGAAAGTGCCGCGTTCCCCCAGTTTTGACAATTCCGAATCGGGCACCTGAGAGATTAATAGATAATATCCCGCAGTAAACAAGATCTCAGGCAGGTGGGGCCGGCTCCTCGAAAACCTCGACGACTTCAAAAGAGAAAATTTCCCTCAATCTATTGTCGTTGTTTGGCTAACTGAAAAGGCGATAAATGTCATCCAGACAAGAAAGACTGTGCCGACGATCCAGAAAGCAAAAACGGCGTACCAGCTTTCGCCTGCGCAGGTGTGAGCTGTATTCAAGTATGGGCTTGCAGATGCCTATCAACTCACATATGCTCTGCTGCTCCAACCAAGCCAACGTGTTTATGGACTGCCCGTAGACAGGCGCCCCGATAACGTAGTTTTGACATGTGTTGTTGATGTCGGTACCTGAAGCGAAGAGCTGGATAGCCGTCTCGATCAAGCCTGTCAAGAACAGGGCGAACAGGACGAAAGACAGAAGGATGACGACGGCGGGTATCAGCCGTCTTGTGGCTATCAGTAAGAGGAAGACGAAGACGAAGAAGACGGTTATGGACCCGACACAGATCCCAAAAGGCAGGATCCTGAATACACGCCATGTCAGCTACGTTGCGTCCAGCTGCGTTGCGATCAAACTCACCATGGAGTGCCGACTTGTACATGGTTCTGAACATTGGTGAGCTGAGCGTAGATGCCTATCAGGACACCACCAGTGACCAGCATGATCAGGACCCATATGTTCATGGCAATATCAGGCCAGATGTAGCGTTGGTTCCGTCGAATGAACTCGAACGAGACCGAGGTCTCGGTTCTCGCCATGGTGAATGACGGTGGAGGCGGCTTGGGCGTAGAGGCAGCGGTGGGGCGTCAGACGTGAGCTGGAGCGAGCCTCTTCGGTGCTGTTTCACGCAACGACAATCCTCTCACAACTGAATATCACTGTTCTGTACGTTGTGGAATCCGCACGTTGCTGCTATATCAATGCTCTTGGGTGCCGTCGGTTTCCTTTCGCTTGAGGGCTTGGGCAAGGTGGGAGAGGCGATCGGCATCAAATATAATCTCCACGTCGCTTGAATGGCTGATGGAACGATCGACGAGAAAGCGAGATGGTAGCCGGACGTATGTACACAAGATACGTGTGGTACGTGAGGAATAAAAAAAAAACGACTGAAGAACGGCCAGATGGCTCGAGGGCTAGAGGGACCTGGCACGAAGAAAGGGACGTGATGGGGGGAACGGTCACGGACTATGACATCGCAAGAGCTATGTACGAGTGCAGAAGGGGACAGCACTTGAGGAGAGTGCAAGAAGAAGGGCAAGACGAAAAAGTGAGAGGTTGGGAGGCGAGCGTGCAGCGGTTGCGTCTGATGAGGTGTAGTGGCATACTAACGATAATTAAGGCGGTACTGGTATTATTGTTTACTTTTATCGCGGGGCTGGGGGTCGGCCAGGCAATTACGAGGCAGTGACGGCGGCACCGTCGGCCCGCGTTGGGCTGCCAACGCCCTACCGTGCGAAGCCGACGGAGAGTGCGAGGGCCACTGGCAAAAATCTGGGATTCCTTCATTTCATGCAGGCTGTTTCGCTCCAACGTGGAAATGAGGCATCATAACTGGAGCTGCCCAAAAATCTCCGACGCGCATCACCCGCCAAGGACTGCTCACACGTGCGCGCTGGGCCTGGGGTGAGGCTTCTGGGCCTGCCAAGCCGAGGCTGTTGTGTGTCTACTCAAGGTATGCATCTAACTACCCTGATGCGTATCTGCCACGGAATGCCTGCTTACATAATCCAATATTCCACCCGGGCATCGCGCATTAGAGGCGGAAGCCGTTCTTACTCTGCGTACACAGACTTTTGTCACATACTGTGTGTTCCATCATTCGCTACGAATCCTACGATTCCTACGATTCCTACGTGCATCAAGACTCCTCCAGTACCGGTCCAGAATTTTATGCCATGTTGATATCAAAATCGCACCTTTTATTACGAGCCTTGCTATTCGTTTACTGAATTGCTCGCTTAATGAAGTCCAGAACGTACTCACGCACCCCCAGAGTTTCATGAGCGACACCTGGTACGACGGTGAATTCTGCGTCAATGCGCTCTTCCGCCCATGTCTCCTGCAGCTCTCGCAGAGTCTGCAGTCGTCCTGTACGCATTGCTTGCAGGCTTCTCACCTTTCTGGGAGGAGCCTGTTCGTCGTCTGATTTCCTAGTGGCCGTTTTTCGTTGTTCGATCCATTCCCAAAACTCTCGTCCTCCGTGCACTTGGTTGTCCTCAGAGCCTACGATTAGCTGTATACGTACACCTTTGATCAGCGTTCTATTGATAGATTTGTCGAAGATCAAATCGACATCGGCCACGCCCTCGGGCCATTGCTGGTCATCGCTCAGCTTGGTGACACGTCCGGGCGCACCGATGCTAACAGCTATCAGACGCTCTGGGTGGATGTAGAGAAATCGCAGGGCGAACTGGCCGCCACCAGAAAAACCCATCAGGTAGACTTTCGAGGTCTCGATTCCGGGCCATGTGGCGGATACCTCGTCCAGCATTGATAGAAGCGCTAGGTCTGACCGCAACGTCTTGGCCTTGAGCAGCTTGTAAGAGTCCATGTCCATAGGCCCGTCGAGCCCTGCGGGAAAGAGAGGTGCGAGGATGGCACATGGCTTGGAGTCTGCGAAAGCTCTGAGATCAGCTTCCGATCTGCCTGTGCCATGCACGTACACCAGAAGTGGCAGCTTCGGCTTTCCGAGTGTGCCAGATGAAGGATCGGGGTTGTAGTGCTCCTGTGGGATGTACAATGCATATGATAGTCTCGGATCTGACGCGAGCACCCTTCGCGGCACTTTGCCCACTAGAAAGGCGGCCTTGAGAAAGTGAGGGGGCACGTCCGCCGTATTCAAGATGCCGTTCATGTCTTTCGTGAGTTTAACGGCTCTTGCTTGACATGTCCTACAGCCTCGAGTGCTTCAGCCAGGAGCATGCCAGTAAAATGCCCGTGGAAAAAGCTGGACAGCATGTGAGTCGCTCGTCTGCACACTTGCACCCTATCGATCTCGAGCTGCGTGATTGAGCGAAGGCGTGGCTATTTTCGAGCTGATCGCCGCTCGCGCCATGCCCGACGGAGCCAAGTCTTCCCGACGGTGGCAGCACTGCAGCTGGACTTTGGGTAGGGATGCTATGCTGGGACTTCATGGTGTTGCACGGCTACAGCGAACGTATGCTTTACTGGATTGACCTCACATCGCAGCAGGTGGTTGAAATGGATGCGGTACCATCTCTCGCCAAAGCTGATGGCCCCAGTGCTCGGCGTTCACGACGATGACATTGCACGGTTGCAGTGGACAAATACTGCTGGGATGTTCTCACACGACAGCGAATACATGGAATTGGGAGTCTAACACCTCTCAGCAAACCTGGCGGCCACACTTGTATCGCACTGTCTGGATGCCAAAGCATCGATTCGAGACATCCTAGCGGCACGTTGTCGATTGACACGTGCTGTGACTGATCCCACATGGGAATCCTAAAGGCTACGGTGATGGAGGCTGCTGTTAACGAGCAATCACGAGCCCTTTCAGCTCTCCGTGGACTTTAGCAAAGGGCAAATTACGCACATGCTGCGCACAATGGCGTCGATACAGAGTTTGGGCAGCGCGTGCTTGGCAATACCCAAACATCGCCCTGACGTATCGCTGTTGTTGGCAAGCATCTTGACGTGACAACTCTCCACAGCAGCCGTGACTTTGTTTTTGTGGCGAAGCAAGTGAGGTCCGCGATCGGAACAATGCTCTCTTCGCAAAGAGAATCTCTAATAATAGTAGGCCGAGGTGAGGTCCACAGATCAGCCTTTGAGGCAATGGACGCGGTCACTAAAGCTGCCGCTGCCGCTGCCGCTGGTGCTGGTGATCCATGTATGGAGACCATCGGCGCGCCGGCATGTCACTATGTTTTTCGAACCCTCGAGATGTGGCAGAAGCCTGTCTGCATTGGATAACAAGGACATTGGCGACGCTTGCGCCGTGTCCGTGGACGGCGACCGTGATAGCCATACCGGCAAAGCCCGAGTTTGTCTTTTTGGCTGTTGTTTCGACCCGACGAGAGAGACCAAGCCAAGAGACAAGCAGGCTGCAGGGATATCCATCGGCTCGCTGGCGAAGTGCGGTGAGAACATGTGATGGCAATAACAGTGTGACTATAGATCGATGCCGCTTTAGCGTCCGTTGCCGAGACAATCCTCTCCGCGAGGAAATGTGAAACCGCGGCTTCTGTGCATGAGCCTGCTTGAATATGCTTATCGTCTGATTTTATTTAAAAACTGGAGAAATTTTCTATACGAGCATCCCAAAGGGGTACCGGCCAATGGCGACTGCCGGGGTCGACGTCAGTGGTTTCAAGACTTCTCGTTCTTTGCTGATCGTGGCCTAGCGTTCCATGAACCCACAAGAGCGTCTGACGCAGGACCTTTGCCCTTCCTGGCGATGCTCGGCTAGCGACCCCCGCAAACGGCAATCTCCAGCACGCACGCGGCCGTTGCAGGGTTGCATTCGAGCAGTCCACCGCAGTGGTTGAAGCCTGGAAGAGGCCAAGCGAGATTGACCTAGCGGCTGAGGCGCAAACCTTGAAGGTCATTGGACTGCGGCCGCTCGATGTTGGTGGGCCGGAGGGCGACCAATTGGCCTGCTGCTTCCACTCTTCCCCGGTAACCCAAGAGCACGGTCTGACAGACGCCAAGATGGCGTAGCGACTCCATGCTTGCCGGACGCCTGCCGGGTGCTGGCCGGTTCTTGGTCGTGATGGGTCGGTATGTTTCAGGAGTTGCACGGACTCGAAGGAATGTGTTCTCGTGGAATCGCAGGAGAGCCGATTGCAATACAAATAGGTCGTTGGTATCCCCACGCAGTTGGTAAGATTCGAATTCAGTCCAACCCATCCTTATCGACTCTCCAGTAGTTCACAGCACGTCGTCCCACTATCCGACAACTTCGAGATCTGGTCTCACCAAGACCAAAATGTATACCAAGACAGCTTTCGCCTTCTCCATCGCCGCCTTGTCGGTTGTTGCGTCTTCTCAAAGTACCGTGAGTGAATCCGGAACGCGGCTTCCAGCACCCAGAGCTTCGTAGCTGACACATGACATGATTGTGTAGTGTCCAGATGGAGGCTCGCCCGATCAGATCAACGACATTTCCGTCTGTTGCCCGGGCACTTTCGTGAACATCGACAACACCCACAACTACTGCGTCATCGGTGACGGTTGCGACGCCGAAGAAAGCGGCAGCGACGGTTGCCTTGGTGACGGCTGCCCTTCCACGACCTCGTCCGCGCCCGCAGTCAGCGGGGCCTGCACCAGCGTGCCCATCACCGTCGCGAGCTACACCGCGTACGTGTACTCTGGAGTCCCATACACCGGTGGCGGATCCGCCGCAAGCTCTGCCTCCGACTCGGGCTCGAGCTCAGCTGCCGCCACCCCCACAGATTCCGGCTCTTCTTCAGCAAGTGCGACGGATTCGAGTTCTGGGTCGGCGACGGCCATGTCTACGGCGGCGTCCAGCTCAAGCAGCGCCGCCGGCACCTCGTCCAGCCATGCGATGGCAGCAGCTATCACCAACGCACCTATCCTGCCGGTTGCTGGGCTGATCGCTGGTCTCGCACTTTTGTAGATATAGATATTCGATAAGGTGGGGATACCAATGGGGCATTAGATCAAGGCCCGCTTCATTGCTCACTACAGCCTGAAGGTCCGTGGCCGAAGTGCTGCTGTATTCATAGATCAGATGAAGAATCATCATCATCATCATCAATTTACTCGTGCGCAGCTTCCTGGACCTTATGACCCTTGGTGGTTCGTCGTCTTAGCCTTCCCAGCCGTACAAGGTGGGAGTCATGACTTGCTGGGGTTGGTAACGGATGACGCAAGGCCGGACCTCTCGAGAGACATGAGTCTATGCACAGCCGAGACTATTCTGTCGCTGGTTTTTGTAGGGCGTACGTCCACGACCGTGTGCGTGACTTCTATTAGGCTGGGATCCTTCCACGCGCAAGGCTGTAGGAACCACTCTTCGAAAAAGGATCGAATGTCGTTCACGGACTGGCCTCCATGGTAATCACCAAAGTAATTCTTGACTGGATGGGATACCATATGGGTTGCCAGGTTCGCCGAATGGTCGAAGACAAGAACAATAGGCTTTGCCGACACTTTCGGCGAGCTGACTAGTAGGCGCCAGTCCTCCCACGCTTTGTGCATCTCAGAACCGATCACCCGTGTCGTATCGTGGCTCCCGCTGAGTTTCCTGTTGTAGCTACAAATGTCGACCACGAACACGACAACCTCAGCCGTCTTCAACCACGGCGAGTCCAACCATTGTCTCAACTCGTCGATGCAGCTCAAGTTTGTGATCCGCCAATGCCGCTGGCCACGGTCATCATGGACGACTTGGGTATTGGCTGACATGGCTATTGATCTAAAGCCATCCAGCCTACTCTTAGTAGTTGTCGGTGGCACGTGATATGAGTTCCATTGGAAAGGCGAAGGATCCGTTGAATCTGGTGCTGCGTTCGATCCTGTCAGTAACTGTAGGTCTTCATTGGCCCACAGCGCCTGTACGGAGTCACAGAGAGAGGCTACCCTAGTGGGATCGATCTCCCCAATTACTGATGCGTAGTCGGTGTTGGTGTGGATCCACAGATGCGCCAGATGCTGCAGAAACGCTCCTCTGTCTGATGCTTTACTGGTGAGCGCTGGCAGCACGAACTCCACGGAATTCATGAAGACCTCAAATGTGATCTTCTTAACACCCCAACTCAAGACAAGAGCAGACCATAATGCTGAGATGACTTGCTTGATGATTGGATCAGCTCGTAAATCAAGGTGATCCTGATTTTTACCACCAAGAGCTTGGACGAGCAAAGGTGCTGGCTCATCTTTGTTCTTCCCCATCGTACCAAGCACCACCAATCTTTTCGCAGGCGCGTATTGCTCTAGACTTGTCACGTCTCTCCTGAGAGCGTTCAGCGCAGGCAGTTTTACAGCAGAAGCCTCAAGGCGTGCACGTAGACGGCTTGTTGTAGCACTGTGATGCTCTATTGCTGGCACTCGAGCCACTTGGACGACATCGCTGGGCGACGTTGAGGGATGGGAGATGACGGAAGGTGCTTCAACAGTCGAATGAGCCTCGGATGAGCTGCTCTGAGGCGTCATCGAGCGAATGAAGGTGGCTGAATCATGATCCAAGGACCGCCTGTCCGCGAGATCGTTGCCAGAGGTCCTTGTTTGTGCCGGTATTCCAGTGTGCCGTCGATTTGCCCCTCTGCTCCCGCGGATCAGTGCACGCACGTGGGAATGTTGAGCCATCTGGTATACTCTGGAGCCGAGGATCTCTTTGTCAAAGTCGAAGCAAATGCTTAGATCGTTGCTTACGTCCGTGACGTGGCTCGTCGCGCCACTGTTGTGGCTTTCAGACATGGCACCATCGTGAAGGTTTTGCATGGACTCGGTGCACTCGCGAGCGGTCTGGAAAGCTGAGATGGTGTCAGGCTCGCGCATCAGGTGGCGATATGCGGCTTGATCTCTGCTAGAAAAAGAATCGCATCAGCTGCTGTACGTGTTGAAGTTCAAGTCTATCGTAACAACAAACCATTGCATAGCTTGGAGGAGGAGGTTGAGCGCATTGACGTGCTTGTCTAGCATGCCTAGCCAATTTTGCACAGTTGCTTCGCGCCAAAGCCACGACAACTTGGCTTTAACGCCGAGAGCACCTTTTTGGGGAACGCCAGGATCATCGTTGAGGCTGTCGATGGCTCGATCAATCTTATGTGCAAGCAGCTGACAGCCCTCGAGAGAACAGTCGAGAGCAGATCTCCACTGCGACTGCGCCGACTCGAGGTAGGATCCGGGCAGATCCGCAAGTCCTTTGAGAGCGGCATCCACGGTCCGGAGCTGCGCGATGATAGCGGCAACAGCTGTGTCGGACTCCGTGAATTTGGTTTTCAGAATGTACAGGCCCTTGACGCTGTGAGCCACGACATCGCCGACACCCAGGATAGACGAGATGAGACCGACGGCAGATGCTGGATCCATTGCTCATTTGCTCTTGACGGACAGCACTAGAGCATCGTCCAAAGGCGCTGCACGGATGCGCCATAGGATGGAAAAGGGGGGCCCGGGCAGTGGATATCTTCGAGAACCAAAAGGACGCTCAGAGAGTGGATACGGGGATCTTCCAAGTTCATAATGGCAGCTTGCGGCGAGCAGCGAACGCTTATACGCGCACAGCCTCGTCAGCGGCGCTACGGGCAGACCGCAGATGGCGAGAGACAGGACGAGGCAACCGAACGCGGCTGAGCAGAAATCGGCCGGTGCAGAGGCGTCATCGTGCGTTTGGGCAGCAAAGCCAGCGCAGATCAGCGTCGAAAGCCTTGGAGCAAAAGCAGATGGTGATTTCACATGTTCGCTTCCGTGATATCAGCGCTGCTTCTACCTGTACGGATGGTGCGTTGTCCACCGATTCATCGGCCCCTGTCCTGTCTGTCAGTAGCGATTTTCACACCCATCTGCTGCTCATGACTGGAGGGAAACAAAGCCTCACACCATGCCGGTCGTGATCGATCGTGGAGCTGCTGTGATTGTATAGATGGTCATTGGTTATGGGGTATCTTGACATAATAATAATAATGGTCTAAAAGTACATCGACGGCGGTGACAATTTCAGGTATCGCCATGATACAAAAAAGTCTCAGCGCGATTTGGCACCGCCACTCCGTCCGAAGCTCGATGCTCGAATTCGGCTGACACGTGCGTTGAGTTCCATCTGCATCCGCAGCGCCTCTCGCGTTCCTTCGTCCAGATCATCGTCCATGATCTCCCCAAGCGAACTAGCCGCTTCGCCCAAGCTGCCCATGCTGCCCTTGCTCCCTTTGCTTCGCCCGCTGCGGATGCTCATCATTGCTCTGCTAGCACTGGGTGATAGCGGCGGCCGTCCCGCAGCGGAAGCAGAAGTAGAGCAAGGGGAAGAAGCACCAGTAGCAGTAGCAGCAGCAGCAGCAGCAGCAGCAGCAGCCGCCACCACTGCAGTAGCGGCAGCAGCGGCGCTTGATGTAGCTTTGATTCCGCCCAGATTCGCCTTCGCTGCGCCCTCGCGAGGCGTGCCTCTGGCGATACACTCCCGCTCCTTTGTCGCCCATGTCAATGTCTCGCAATAGTTGCCAAACTTGACGATTTCTTTGAGCAAATACGAAGACTTCTTCTCCCAGTTGGATGTTGCTCGCACCGCATTGCTGGAACGTGGCGTAAACGCCAGTAGCAGGCCTTGCCGAAGCTCGTTATGCTGCGCGAGATCCTGCTCTACCGCTGCCACGTACGTTCGCAGAGCCGCCAGCTGTTCGTCTTCACCGAGGTTCGACGGATACAAAGACTGCGTCGGTGGCGACCACTCGGCTACTTGCGCCCGATCGCCAGGCAGCGTGCCAGCAGGGCCGAGCGCCCTCACTGCTCCAGGCGCTATGCTCGGTCGAGCCATAGCCGTCGAAGAAATTGATGCATGATCCGTGGAGCTGCGTGAACGCATGGAACCCTGGAATGACGGCCGCGCAGATGCCGTTAGGCTCAGGGAGCCCTTGCGGCCGCTTGATGAACCACCGTCCCCGGTATGCGACGGCGCCGGCGCCGGCGCCGGCGACTGAGCCAGCGAACGAGCGGCATGTGACGAAGTTGGGGCCAGTCGCGCAGTGCTCATGCTCGCCGCTCTCGGACTGGTCAACGCACCCCCAGGCGTGGTAGGCGCGCTCATGCTTGACTCAGCCCGCGCATTGGCCATAACCAGGGCCGGGTTGATGATTGCGTCCCCCCATCCATACTCGATGTTCGATACTCCGCCAATCAGCGGCTCTTTGGACAGCCGTGCTGACCAGTAATTCGCACTGATGTAGAATTCTTTCATGATTTCCGGCGTGCCGACTGAGAACAGGTGCACCGCTCCGTTCGGCAGGCTCAAGGCGAATACATGCGGCCTCTGCTTCGAATATCCTGGAGGTGGTAGTGGGTTGGCGTACGTTTGTCGTAGCATGAATTCTTGCAATGGCTCCATGTTGTCCATCCAATTGCCCCCACCAACAACCAGTGGCGCTCCCCCTTTCCCGCCGCCAGCCTTGAATGACTTGTTACCGCTGCTGGTGCTGGATCCCGTGAACGGTCGACTCTGAACTTTGGTTGCCGTCTTCGACGATCCAAATTGGAACAGTCGTAGCCAGCCCTTCTCCACCACCGCGAAACACTCCGTCCACTCGCGGTTCTTGGCTTTCTTGCCGCCTGCATCGTGATGGTGCTTGTGATGCACGATCCCTTCCTTAGCCCACGGAGCGCCCTCAAGCTCGAGCTTGGGCTCCTCGAGCACCGGAACGTTGCTTTCACCACCGGCTTCGTCTCCGCCCGCGCCGACACCTTCTTCTCGGATGATCGCGTGGCTAAGCGCGGAAGCGAACCCTATCGACTGCGAATAGCTGCTATCTCCTGGCGACAATCTGGACGCCAATGAGTCTGACGACATGGCCGATGGGCCCTGTCCAACCAGCGAGCGGCTCCATGTGCTGGAACTCGTCGGACTAAAGACAGGCTCCTCCAAGCTTGTGCGGCTCGTTGTGAAGCTGGACCCGACTGCAGAGTTTGTATAGAATTTCGACCGGTTTCGATTCCGCGAGCTCCACCGACTTCCTGTGCCCGAGCGAGCGTCTTGTGTGCGCCCCCGGCTGACGTCTGATGGCGCCCCGCTGGCCATGCTGCTTGTTCGTTGCAGGCTGCCTCCGACCGTCAGATGGTTGTTGCTCGTAACTGCGTTGCCGCCGCTCGGCAGCTCTTGAGGTACGGACGGACTATCATCGGCGCTGAAGAGCGGCAGGTGCAATTGCCGGATCGACGTGTAAAAGTCCTTGAGGACCGTCTCGATCGCCATCTCCCACTTCTGAATCGAGCCTTCGATCGGACCGCTGACGAGCAGTTCTGAAACATCTGGGGACACATCCAGCGGCGGCGGGCTTCGCAGGGGCAGCATACCGGACACGGGCCTCTGCGCAAGCTTCGACGAAGGCCCACGCTCTGATCGCCCATCAACCGATGGCCTCGCCGAGTCGTTCGGCGTGGTCGACGGACTCGCTGACCGTGTTTCACTCCACGCGCTTCCGACTCGATTGGCCGCGAACGGAACACGAAGCGTGTTGTCTTTGTGAGCTTCGTCGTAGTCCTCTGCAAGTCTACGAACCGTTGGAACCGTGTTCTTCAGAAACTGGGTTTTGGTCATCTTCTGGTCAAGATTGGCGACATGGAGATCGGTGTTGAGCAGGAGCAGTGAGTAGCAAATGGTATGAACGATGTCCGACGATTTGAAGCCGTGCTTCGGGTTGCACTCAACCCATGCTTCCGAAAAGGCGCTCAGCACGCGATCGACTTGCTGTGTTTCGCCGCGCAAAAGAACCCTCTTGCAGAGGTCACGCAACGCCAGGAGTATGTTGAGACCGCTGAATTCGAAAAGATCGAAAAACGCGCCTCGATAGCGATCTCCTTCAGGACCAACCTCGCCAAGGGCCGTCGCATCTCTCGCATGAGTTATCGGATCTTCGTGGAACTCGTATGTCCGCTTAGCCCGCTCAAAATAGTCGATAACAGGGGTATTGCGACCAGACGGCACTTCCACAGTAGGGTGGCGCCTGACCACCCGCACGTTGGTCGTCGACATGATATCCTCAGTAATGGGCGATGGTTCCCCGCCAGGCCTGGAAGCCTCGCTGCGCGTGCCCTCAAAATCTATTGGCGCGGGTCTGAAAGGCGAGATACTGGTTTTGGGAGAGATTGCTTCCTCGGAATCGTCCGGATGAAGCCAGAGCCGCCCAGAACTGGTGGTCCTGGATCTCGACGGTCGAACGTTGGTCTTGTCCGGTAAGATGCCAGGGTTTGTGTTTGCTAGTGTCCCTGGCCCGCCCTCCGATGCATTGGCATCGTCTTCCTGGGAAGATACCCTGGTGAAAGCAGCCTCAGTTGAAGGACTACGCACTCCTTCGCTTGCATCGACGTAATCCGGCTCACCGGTGGACATGCTCGAAGATCCCGTTCTCACAGGCGAACGGACAGCGTCGACGCGGCTATTGGTGAATCTCGAAGAGGTTGACGGCCGGACCACGTCCATGGATTTGGGGCCTGTTTCGTTGCCAATGGCAGCACTAGCTCGGATAGCGGAAGGAGCGACTGAGTCAGAAGGTTTCCGGCCGCCGCTTCGCTCCGACTGATCCTCCAGTGTGTCGATATACCTGTCTTGGCCGATTTCATGCTTGGCAGCGTTCTCGGCCAGAAAGGGATCCATGACTTTGCGCAAGCTGCTGACTGACGGGCTTTTGAGAGCGGTATTGGCGCCAGGTGAGTTTGGCAGGGGAGTCTCGTCGGTGTATGCGTTCGCTTCATCAGCCGGGAGCTTCTTCTTCCTGCGAAAAAAGGACGATTTCTTGTTCAGGACGGGAACACCGGTACGCTTCCCTTGAGGGGATTGTTCCTGTATGTCTTGGCCTGGTGCAACCTCTGCTCTCGGTTTGGGGACAAGTCCCTGGGACACGATTGTCGAGGGTTGAAGTGGTGGAAGTGGTTTCTGAAGTACCGCTTTTGCCGACTTCGGACCATCAGGGAGTGGCTTCGTGACGGTATCGATTGGAGGGAGTTGAGGAGGCATGCGCGCTTGCGGGAGAGGTGGAGGAGCAACGACAGGAGCCAAGGCCGGCGGGTTGCTCTTCGGTGAAGACGCGGATGAAGAGGATGTAAAGAGTCGCCTGAGAAAGCCTGGCCGTTCCCTGGAGGTGGTACTATTATTTGCTTTTGGATCGCCCGCATTGTTTACACCAGTCGATGATCGAGCTGACTGAACGCTGGAATTCATCACCACTGAGCCCAAATTAGCAGAGCTAGAACTATTGGGTTCAAAGGGATTCTGCAAGAACGAGTGGGGATTTGCTCGGTCCAATGGCGCTGTAAATGGGCCGTTGGCAGTAGAGCGTGGTGCCAAAGACCGTTTTGATGATTCGCCGTGAGATGTTGATGTGCGTAGATATGGAGCATTGTCGGAAAAGTCGTAATACCCGCCGGGCACAGGCCGAGAGCGATCGAGCAAAGAACCTGCAAGTTGTAGGGAGCGGGAGCGCCTGCGCAGTTGCTTCTCCGTTAGGCGCGGAGACGGGCTGCGGACGTATTCGTCTCGAGACATTGGTGCTGGTTCGGCCATAGGTGGGATTTGGAAAGAGCTCTGAGAGTTCTTCTGTCGCATCAGCGGTATAGCAGGTGGCTCTGCAGCGGTGGTATCGGACTGCTGCTGCTGCTGCTGTCGATGTAAAGCTTCAAAGGAGCGACGCTCGGTGCTGGCGCGACCTCTCTGCGTCTTGAAGAGGAAGGATGAAGGAGGTGCAAAAGGTGAGCGGCGCGACTGCGGTCTGGAGGAAAGTTTCGACTCGATCTGGATTGGAGGTGGAACGCTGGGGTCTGGGTCGGAGTCTTCGTCGTCCAGATTCTCGCCCTCCTCCTCCTCTTCTTCCCCTTCCTCTTCTCGTCTATAATTTGGCTCAGCTTCGTCTTCGGAAGAGGAGGAAGAGGAAAATTCGATGTCTTGATGATAGTCTGGAGCGAAGGATCTGTTGGCAATCGGTGACTGGAGGTAGGATGTTGGGAGGGTGCGTTCTCGAGCTTGGAAGGAGCGTCGACTGCTGGGCAAGCGGTCGAAAGATGAGATAATATCGTCAACAAAGTACTCCTCTGTCACATGATGCTGGCCAAATTGCAGCTCTTGAGACGGTCGTCGTCGATGGCGATCACGGAGAGCGCCCTCGCTGCGTGACTTTCGTTTATTCTTCTTGCTTGTCACGGACCCCTCTTCGAAGATAGGCGCAGGTATTGTCTGGAAAGGGCGGCTCCTCTGGACAGGAGAAGTTGCAGAATGCAACTGATCCAGTTCGGTCTCTCTGAAGTTCCTGGATCGGCTGGGAGAGAGTGGAAGCATTTGCCAAGGTTTGGAGCTGGGAGAGGATCATGAGGATTTGGTGTTTGATGGGGTTATAAGTAGAGCGCTGCAAGCGACGTCGGCATCTGGCTGTCGGTAGCGATGTTGACTCTCAACGGGGGGGGAAGAAAGAAGATGCTGAGACTTGAGTGGTTTAGGATCGAACGGTAGTGAATGGTAACTTTGGTTCAGAATTGATGCTGCTATGTGAGATGCAATTTCGAGAATGCTGAGGAAGTATTTGGGATGTAAGCAATTCGTGGAAGTGGTGGTTGAGCATGTGTCGAAAGGACGTAATGGGGAAGCAAGTTGAAGGGAGAAACAATTTTCGAGACACAGGGCTGAGCAGGGGGCCCACGTACGCGTGCTGGCGGGACGCAAAGTTAAGAAGTGTGTTGTAGGAGGGTTCCAACGACCCGGCGATCATTGCCTTTTACTGAATCTTTCGGGCTGAGCGAAGAAGTGTTGCTCAGCGACTGAGCGGAAACAGCGATGGAGGGGAGGCAGGGCAGGGAAAGGCGCTCGCAAGGTAAGATCAGAGAGTTCCCAAATTCCTGCAGGTACGAAAAAGCGATTGACAGTAACGACCATTGGAAAGTATGGTGTTCGTGTGTTCATTTACACCAGCGGCGACCAGGACCGATGAAATTCGCCATACGCTTCTCAAATGTCTTAGAGAGAGAAAAAGGGATTTATTCTGAGGGGCGACAGTAACACTCTTTCTATACGAACACAACACAAAGATCCCCGTGAAAGGGTCGACTCTGCCATCCCATCTTTTTTTTGGTCCTGGCCCCCTTTCAAAGAGAAAAAAAAACCCAAAAGACAAAAGGCATTATCGATGTATTATTGATTCGTTGCATTAGGCTTGTCCCAAGACGGGCAAGAAGAGGGGAAGACGAGTGACTACCAATCAGCGGGCGAATTGTACGTGAAAGGCTTCGGTTCTAGAGGCGGAAAAGCTGATGTGGACCAACCACAATACAGGATTCATGCGTGTCGAGTCGGAAGCTAAAGCGGGAGGGAGTGGCTCGTCTGGGGGCACAAGTGGCAGATGCCGGCAAAGACGTATTCGAGAGGCAGTCGCCTGACCGTCGCGCAATTACCCCTGTGCCCTTGCATAAGTGCCTAATTCACACTTATGCACGGGCCTCAGCCCATTCCACTTTGGGTCTTTGTCCGAGGAGAGACGTTGCGGCCCCAGAAGCCTGGCGGCCCAGCCCGAATCACGTTCGGATCATGGCAGACCTTAGAGTATTATTAATACACCATCAACATCATCATTATTACGGGTTTAAAGTGATGATGCACTTTGGGATCTTTATCGATACTGTTTCCGGCCTTGACAGCCGTACCGCGGGTTTTGCTTACTCCGATCGCGATCAATCCAGCGCTAATACCCTACTTGCACCTAAGTCGTGACTGTCAGGTACTTGGTCAAAGACAAGCCTTACCTCGGCTTCGAGTATTGGGCATCTAAGATACACGCTGGAGATCCTGGCAACCTGAGAGGACGGGTCCTGCCGATTTTCTACTGCAAAGTGGTTATCCACAATCCTGTCCCATCGTGACGGCCACCCAGAGTGTGGGTTTAGTCTTTGAAAAAGTCAAGACAGTACTTGACCAGTTCTTGCGGGGCTTCCTCCGGTATATAGTGGCCGCACTTGATGGCGCTGCTCATTTCGTCCACGCAGCCAGGCTCGCTCACTTTGGACCACTCCTTCACCGTATCGTATTTGATCTGCAGCAGACCCTGCTTTCCCCAAAGAACCAGCAGCTTACACTTGATCTTCCTACCATCCTTCTCGTCTTGACCCTGTTCCTTGATGTCCTCCTGCGCGCTGGCTCGATAGTCTTCGCAGTTAGCGTGTACAAGGTCCGGCTGGCTCAGGTTGTGGATGTACGACTCGAATGCATCGGCGTTGAAGCTCTCCTTGCTGGCGTACATTCCGCCCACCTGCTTGTTGATGAATGCTGAAGGGTTACCAAGTATGAGATTCTCGGGTAGAGGACTTGGCTGGACGAGGAAGAACCAATGCCAGTATGCCTTGGCGAATGCCATGTCGGTCGATTCGTACATCATCTTGGTTGGAGCGATGTCGAGCACTGCACATTTGATTACTTGATCTGGGAAGTCAACGCACAGCTTGTGTGCCACACGGCCGCCACGGTCATGTCCGCAGACGTAGTATCGCTGGAAGCCCAGCTTGTTCATCACCGCCGCGCAGTCCGCTGCCAGCGCGCTTTTTGCATAAAGCGCGTGATTGTTGGCGTCCTCGGTGTTGCGGGGCTTCGATGACCTTCCATACCCTCGCAGATCGATTGCCACTACCTTGTAATGCTTGACGAGCTCAGGCGCCACCTTGTGCCAGATGGCCAACGACTGCGGGAATCCATGAAGCAACAGCAACGGCGGGCCACTGCTCTCAGCCGACTTGATTCCGTGGATGGTTACAGTGGGGGCATGCTTCGATGAAGTGGGGATCTGCTCGCTGAACTGGCTGAACGGCGTGGGAAATAGCTTCGTGTACAAGTCGTCGTTGGCTGGAGCCATTTCTCTAAAAGATTGGAGTCGGTCTTTCGTAAAATTATGGGCGCGGAAGACAATATTGCATCTGTTACGTAGAGAATCGTATAGTCAAAGTTTTGGATCAGTTTCGTACATCGAACACTTTAAGTCCCATACGATTAATAATTTCTTTGCGTTTCCATCTGCGTCATTCTGAGCAGCTACCGAGTCTTGGGGGAGCGGAAGGTAGCTAACCTCTACCTATGTACGGCAATTATCCGCGGGGGTGGACTCCAAGCTCAGCCGCTCAAGATTGTGGCGCATCAACTCCTACCGAGCAATCATTTCCCGCCGTTCATGAAAAGCACCTAAAGCAAAGGTAGAGCCAAACCATGCAAATGTATGTATCCGGCTGTCGGCCGTCCAAATCGTGCTTTCAATCAGATTGCAGCGACCAAAGCGTCCATGGCAGAGCTCTGAGTGGATGCGTTGGCCGGAGTGACAAAAGGACCTGACCACACCACGCTCAGTTGGTTCTGACTGTTCCTGTCGGAGCTCCAGATGCTGTTGGCATTGCTCGTGATGAAGTCGGAGAATGTGCTCGACGGCGCGGCTTTCTGTAGCTTGGCGAGGTTGCGCATGAAGACGCCCTTGAACTGAGAGCCATCACCGCCGCAGTTCGGCTCACAAGAGTCGTGCAGCACCCCGTTGTTGCCCAACGCAGCGATAGCTGCAGTAGCTATCTTCTGTGCCTCGGGCAGATATGACGAGTCTGGCGCCGCTTTGTTGAGCTCCACCAGGCCACCGAGAATGACACCCTCTGTAACTTTGATCAGCACAATTTGAATTATAGATCAATTTGCTCCACTCACGATTGTAACTCCAGACAGTCTCGCCGTTGTTCGTGCAGCTACTGGTCAGACCGTCGTTGATGGTGTTTTCCGAGTTGATCATGCCCGTGTTCTGGAACCAGTCCCATTCCTTGAGAGCCCAGTTCAGATACGTCTGTTTGCTGCTGGATGACACGCGATTGGCGAGCGACGCAGCGACGCTTAAGAACAACTCGTTGGCAATAGCGTTCACATACGTATGAGACTTGTCCCACCATATGCCTCCACCACACGGGGTGCTCCAGCCCCCGGTCATGTCCTGGAAGATGCTCTCGGCCGTCTGAAGGTAGGTCTGATTCTGAGTGAGGTCGTAAGCCGCAATCCAAGCCAGAGCCCACCAGCCCTCGTCATCGTAATATCCATCGAGGAAACCATTGGTTGACGTGGATGCTGGAGCCTGAGTACCAGGAGGGAAGGACGGATATTGGTTGGAGTAGTACGTGATTGGAGGGCCGTTGGTCACAGTCACTTTCTCCATTGCCATATTGTAGTTCTGAGCATTGGTAAAGGTGTTTGAAAACACATCGTCAGCGGTGCCAGCGACAGAGCTGTCGGCAGCAGCTAGATCAGCAACCACGGTCAAGCAGTTGGCGCTGTTCCACCAGCCTGTTGTGTCCCAGAGGCCTGTACCTTGGTTGTACCAGGTCTGTAGAGTGTTGAAAGCGGCTTGAGCATTGGAGCTCTGTGCGCTTGCGAGGTCCAGTGACAGCACACTGCCTAACAAAATCTGGCTGACGTGTGAGGCTCTCATAACTGTGGCGACCGGAAAGATAGCGTCAACAATTGCGTGTGAATCCATCGCTTCTCAGGCTTCCCGCCTGATATTTATAGGTTCATTCGCTTGCCCGGCCATCGACGTTACGAGCCCCGTGTTAGAACCGCTGTAACGGCGACAATTAACGATTTCGATCACGCGCGATGCAAGCCTCTACGGCTTCCACAGTAGGATACGAGCAGCACAGCACGTATGACGTCCTCACGAGCCTATTTGCTGCAATCGACGCTACATCTGACTGCTCAAGCCATGATCATGAGTCAAGATTTGGCCAGAATGGGAAAGTCAACGCTTGTACGAGACTGCGAAGAATCAGCTTTGGCAGGAGGCAGGGGTCATGCATATCCCCACACTGTGCTGGCTATGCAAATATGCATCGTAGCAGTGCTAGAGAAGTTTGTACAGCGCGGCGCGCTGACCTTAAATCACACAGCATCCTACAATATATTGTTCAAAAGCTGCGATATCCGCCTGCCTGAACGAGACACAGCTAAGAAGATCGCCGTTTCATTGTCGCAAGAATAATGTAATCAATAAGACACAGTAAAGATTGTCGATGACTAAAGAAAACTCCTTGAAATCTGGTGATAAGAAGACGCTCGCCGAGCGTTCATGAAATTTGTTTGCTGGAAGCCAATCACCACGCGTTTTACCAAGTGCTCCGTCTTGAAGCTGAAGCTCTTAGCGGAGCGGAAATCGGATCGGCGCTGCTATCTCTCCCACGGCTATCGGCCGCAATTGCTGGCTAATGTTAATCAAAGAGGGGGGGGATCCCCTTGGAACGCCCTTGCTTTCGGAGTACCCTATGTACGGCGCTGAGAGGAAAGGCGGGTCGAGCGGGAAGTGTGTCCGCAACCACTGGACGAAGCGCGCTTCCAAAAGTCTGCGGACGTTCCACATCTTTTCGCCGTGAAACGAGGCACCCAGTTGTCGCACCAGTGGAGTCGCCACATCTCAGCATGTTTGCAGCTGGGGTATCTTCCTAGGCCTCATCAGGGTCTGGCCGCGCGTTCCGTGGGCTGAACGGCCTTGCATTGGGATATTACATAATCAAGCAGCAGCCTATGAAGCCCAGACTTTCGATCCATAGCCGCGAAGTCTTCCCTCAAAAGCGTAATGCGTGACGCTGGGGCGGTCCGAATGATAAGTGGCACCATCCCTCTTGCACAACCAGCCCAGTTGCTTTCTATGACCTGTCTACCTCGTATTCAGGTCAATGAAGTAGGCGTTGAATCCCAAAACGGCTCTGACTTTTCGGATGCAACCTTTAATAAGTATTCTGCGAGTGACATAAAAACATCAAGCAGTTCTTTTTATGCGCAGTGCGCTGTTACAGCATCGTCCTTAAACTTGCCATCCCTGCTATCAGCTATCATCAAAAGTATCTCAGCTAACCGAAAGACATAATTCCGCATGGCGCCCCCTTTTCAGGCAAAAGGAAAAGCGCACCGGCTGTCGTCCCGAGAGATTTGCTCCCAAGGGGCACACCGTCCTCCCATCCTCGAAAGTTTCCATACGGGCGAATTTTCGCTGCGAAATAATGCAATTCTTCTGCTGCTGTTAAGTCTATCCCTATCTTTCTTCCCTAAAGCAAGTGTGGCAAGCATCTGCCTTTGCATTCTCTTGCAATAATCTGTGTGCCTTTCCGAGGATCTCGTGTGACCTCGCCTTGTGCCCTCTGGGATTTTTGTCTTTCGCTTCATTCAACATCACCTTCCCTGGTTCTTTCCGCCAATCCCGCCAATACTTCGTATACAATAAACACGTCATTCCCGTGTTTACTCGTCTCGTTGCCGGGGCATTCGCTGTGCGATAATCATACCTTCCACACATCGACAGTCACTAGATCACCAATTGCGCTTTCTCCACGCTTGGCGTCAGCGTAAACACATTCAAAGCCTCTCCTCCCCCCTCCTCTCCACCTCCGGCGGCACAGCCGTCGTTACCATCGTCCTCCTCTTTCTCCAGAATCGCTCTGTCAGTTTGAATGAGCAATCCTTGGTGATGCCATCCATTTGAAACAGTCGCGTTGCCTACCAACCGTCACCATTTCCACTTCACAACAGCCCCTCCGTTACCGGAAGATGAGCGCCGCCTCATCTTATTCATACAACCCCATCAAGTTCATCCCGCGGTTGCGTTCTTCTTCCGGTTACGAGAAGCTCCCAGGCTTTGAGCCGCTGTCGTTGGAAAGCCCTGGCATCAAGAAAAGAGCACGGTTACTGCCAAATGTGCCGAGCCCTCGATCTCGCGCTGTCAGAATAACACTAAGGGTCTTGGCGGCCGTTGTGCTCTGCTTGATACTGGTCGGAATCGTGGGGCATAAAACTCACGAACGCGCCAAGGTCATCAAACAAGAGAAGGAGGAAGAGAAGAGCGCAGAAGAGCACGCTAACACTAGATACTGGGAGGTTTTCCCTCCGTAAGTTTGTTTCTTTGCACGAACTGTCACTTCGATGGATCCACTGATGGATATGTTTCAGGATAAAAGGTTTTTCAATGGCATCCGGACGCTGGTCCCAGTGTCAGAATGGCAGCCCGATCCGTTGCAACTCGATATGGTCGTGCCCGCCGGCATCATCTTCTGCAGCTGATACAGCTGCTTCTCAATCATCGGACACGGCAGATCTGCTCGAAGCGGCGTCGGCTTCACTTGGTGCTTCAAAAACCTGAACTCGCCCCTGTCACCGGCCCTCTCTTCCTCTCACCTGTAGCTTACAATCCATATCCCCGATTACAACTCGTCTGAATACCTGGCAAATCACAGCCTGTCCTACCATGCTACATGGACGAGGAGGAAACTCGTCCAGCACCCGATATCTTCGTCTACCCAGGCGTACCTCAAGGCCTGCCGTTACCATTTTTTGGCTCACATACTGAACTGGGTCTTCGAAATGATGTGTGCTTCGATAGATTCGGTCGCATGGGCGCTTACGGCTATGGATACAGCGCTGCAGAAGGGGGCACAGGTCTCGGAATGCGGTCGGAACAGCAGGGAATCGAAGAAGTGTGGGCGCTGCAGCCGAAGATCAACTGGCAGGGCGTGAGTTGGGCAGATGCGCAGAGAAGATGCTACGAGAAGAATCGCGAACGATTTGAGGAACCCAACGGAAATCATCTGGTGGGAACAAGGATGTATCGGCGGGGTCAGGGCACGGCGCAGCAGAGCGCAAGAAAAAGGTGTCCAGGAGTGCCTTCATCCTTCGAACGTGGACAGGGTTTGAGTACACAGCTCACGAAATTCTGGCACTACGATCGATGATTAACGAGCTATCGCTCAAATCTGGTGGCGAGTACGATGTGCATCTGTTGCTGCACGTCAAGGACGACACGGTGCCGATCTGGACCTCGCCACAGGTCTATCAGCAAGTCATTGAGGAGAATATCCCACCCGAATTCTGGGGCATCACCACGCTGTGGTCTGTGCAGTTGATGAAGATGTACTACCCGGGTCCGTTTGGCGAACCACCCGCCAACATTGCAGGACAAGAGATTCATGGAGTCTATCGCAGTGCCCATTTCGCGATGCAGTGGTTCTCCCAAACGCATCCAGAATACGACTTCGTTTGGAATTGGGAAATGGACATGCGCTACTCGGGCCACTATTACGAGTTCCACAACGGTGTTGCGGAGTGGGCCAAGAAGCAACCACGGCGAGGTCTTTGGGAGAGAAACAACAAGTTTTGGATACCTTCGTTCCACGGTAGCTGGGAGAATTTCACGCAGTTCGTGGATCGTGAGACGTTCGAAGCAGGGGAGGAGCCGGTGTGGGGTCCAGTAACGTTTCCAAACAGCGGGATGCTGGACTCGCCTGAGGAGAATCAACCACCAGGGCCAGTACGCGAGGACAACTTTGAATGGGGGGTCGGCGAAGAGGCTGATCTGATCACGTTCAATCCGATCTTCGATCCCGGCAGGACCAACTGGGTCTTCCGCAAGGATATCTCTGGATACGATCTTAACCTCCCGATCCCACCACGGCGATGCGCCATCGTTACCGTGTCACGTTTGTCTCGCAGGCTGCTGGATATGATGCACAACGAGACGTACATCGGCCAGCATTCGGCTTTTCCGGAAATGTGGCCGCCGACTGTGGCTCTACATCACGGATACAAGGCTGTCTACATCCCGCATCTGTCTACTTCGATCGCAAATGGCCGTTGGAGTACATGGATCAGGTGTTCAACTACCCGAATCGGAGATCAATTCGCCGTTCGGTTGGGGTGAGCACAACTGGCTGGGCAGCTCTTTCTACTACAACTCGGGCTTTAGCGGCGCGTTGTGGCGGAGATGGTTGGGAGAAAACAGAGAACGATGTGGGCGGGGCAGCCTTCGAGATTGACGGCACAGGGCGAATGTGCGTGCATAGCACGCTGCATCATCCCATCAAGAACGAGGCCAATCCAGAGGACATGAACTTGAAGAGCAACGGCCGAGTCTCGAACCGGCTCTTTCGCGCTTTTTCCTTTCAGGGCGGCAATGAGTGTTCGGGATAGCATGGTGGCTTCGCGAGCAACGTCATGCTGGCATTTCGATGCATTCGAGCCATTGCAGCCTTAGCAAGAGTTAGATCATAAGCATTCACAGGAGTCAGGACTGGAAAAAATGCTGAAAAGGTGAAGGACACTTCGCAGATGTTCAATTGGTGTGGTAATTTGAGCGCCTTCGTCTCCTTCTTTCAACAAAGGCCATTCTGAAAACAACAAGCCGACCGTAGCGCCGCTTCACTTGGCATTCCGAAGCGCGGCCGTCGACCAGCGCCTCTTTTCAGACAGTCGGCGGCGACCTGTGATTCCCAGTAACAATATCACTACGGCTCAGCCATCGAGACGGCACACTCAGGGACAGCGCGCTGGGTCCGCCCGCTACGCGTGACGAGCCGAGCAGATGCGGATGCAGCTACAATTACCCACAGGCTTACCACAGTTTTGAGCTGAAAAAAAGACAGAGCAGACCCAAACTTTGATGGGGCGGCTGAGCGCAAGCGGAGGTAATCCGGGATCAGGGCTGCTGAATGGTATATGTGTACAATAGACGTTACTTGATACTAGTAAACTATATCATGTGTTCGGAACGAGCGGACCTCTCTGCGTTGTGTTGATACTCAGTGCTCCATCCTGGATTGCTATGCCCGTAATTACGACGTATCTTATCAGCGGGGGCGAGGTCGTTATTGCTCCACGTGAGATAGGTACGCCAAGCATTCCTCGTGGCAGGTGTAGGGCAGGAGAGAGTCTAGATTTGTTCTAGTACCACGCCCGGAATTTATTACGAAAAAGCCACATACGACAATTGCTGGCAGCCGACGCACCTCCATTACCTAAGGCAGAAACTTCCAATGGAATCGAAAATCCTCCGGCGCCGAGCGAGCCGGTGGCAAAGTACCACGATAATACAGAATACCCAGCAAATAGATATCCCAGCCTCAATGTGAGCAAGCGCGATTGCGCAAGTCCATCGAATTCTGCCATTACACCGTGATCGCTAACAACGTCTGACGGCCCCCCTCCCTTCAGCGACGTCGACAGCGGACAGTTTTGGGACGGCGCGCGCCCATCTACGTTGGGAGTTTTGAGACTTACGTCATACGTCTATGACGTTTTCAGTGGAGGCCCTCCTACCGGCTTTTGGCCAGGGCAACAGGACAAGCGACCACCAACCAAACCGGTGGTGCCATTAGATACATGAGATTTCAACTGCAGAGCTACTGCCATTTCCTTGTCACTGGTTAGCCTTAACATACTACCTTACGACACCACCGAGACGACAATTTGTCTTTTCTCTCCCCATTTCCTCTTGAGCCACCATCCTCTTGGTCTTTTCACTTCAGGACACAGCAACGCGTGATTCAGCATATCAAAGCACAAGGAGCCTCCTCTTTCTGCGTTCAGCCCACCTGGTTGCTTCCTCAACCTCTTCCTCGCTTTCAAGTGCCTCACGTCATCTGCAGCCACGGAATGACACGCGGTCTACCCATTCCATCATCAGCCGTGCAGTACCTGCAACAATTCCTTTGATTGTCCCGACTTTATCACGGTCGAGCATATTGGGAAGACTTCAGATCTTTTAGAGCCCCAGCGGCTTTACAAATCATTCAGTTTTTCAATCAGTTTTTTCAACAACCACTTCTCCGCGTGGGGAAGACGAAGCTTCTAATACTTTTTCTTCTCTCTTTTGCTCTCTCTCACACATAACTCATTAAAGAAAAGAAAGACCCCCTCGGCCGGTCCATTATTCATCATGAGTACAATCCAGAACCTCAAAAACTTCATTCGCCACGGAAAGCAAGCCCGAACTGGTAACTCTCCTCACGCTGACCCCACGACCAACATCTCCCATGTCAACGCCCAGCAGCAGCGAAATAACAATTTCGCTCACCAGCATGGCGGAATAAGTGAGCCTGTCCTTGGCGGCGCTGAGTTGCACGGCAAAGTCAACGATCCGGGAGCCGCCGGCGGTTTCTCTGTCGCGCCCGGTGGCCAACAGAATCAGGCCGCCAGGGCGGCGACGCTGCGGCGAAAGCGGCCGGGGACAACCAACAAATTCACCAGCCCAAAGACAAAGCATCCAAACAGTACGATCAATCCGCAGTCGAGCGGCTCGTCGCCGAAGAAAGAGAATCGAAAGGCAAGATGCCCAGATATCCGGGGCTCGAGAGGTGGGACCTGATCGAGAAAATGGGCGATGGCGCATTCAGCAACGTCTACCCGCGCGCGTGACACGCTTGGCCAATATCCTGAAGTCGCTATCAAGGTCGTGCGGAAGTACGAAATGAACTCCAGCCAGGTGAGCAATCTCTTTTTCTGTTTGCTGTCACCAGTTCACCTGGTGGCACGATCTCTCTGGTGTTCCTTGCAATCCCGCTCGAATGTGCACTGCACTGCTTGCCGCCAACGCGTTCTTCTTTAGGGTGACAATGTGCTTGCGAAAGTGTTCAAAGGCGACACGAAGAAGGCGCCCAAGACTGTGGAGGTTCGCTTATGCATTTCTTTTGCTCCTTGTCACTTGCAATTGGTCCCCCTCCCTTCAGGTGCCTGCAGCAGTCGTATTTGCTCTGGACGCTACGGATTGCAAGACAATTTTTTCAAGAGTTCGCAGGTCGCAGAGAGACTAACCTTGTTTGCGTTTGCATGCAGAAATCAAATATTCTGAGGAAGTTCAGATAATGCGAAAGATCGATCACCCCAATATTGTCAAGCTCGTCGACTTCTCGGAGGCCAAGCAGTACTACTACATCATCCTCGAACTGTGCCCTGGAGGTGAACTGTTCCACCAGATAGTCCGACTTACCTATTTCAGCGAGGATCTCGCGAGGCACGTGATTGTTCAAGTCGCCAAGGCTATGGAATATCTCCATGAGGAGGCTGGCGTGGTTCATCGGTGAGTGTAGCTGTGTGGCTATCGCTTCGAGACAGCGAGTTGCAGCTAACGGCGAATCAACCAGCGACATCAAACCCGAAAATCTACTTTTCTATCCGATCCCATTCATCCCGACCAAAACCCAAAGCCACGGGCGCCAGAAGACGAAGACAAGGCCGATGAAGGCGAATTCGTCAAGAAGGTCGGCAGCGGTGGTATTGGTGTCATCAAGATCGCCGACTTTGGACTGTCGAAAATCATCTGGGACTCTCAAACGATGACGCCTTGCGGAACGGTAGGTTACACTGCGCCCGAAATCGTCAAAGACGAGCGATACTCGAAATCGGTCGATATGTGGGCCCTCGGCTGCGTTCTTTACACGCTTTTGTGTGGGTTTCCCGCCCTTCTACGACGAGAGTATCCAGGTGCTTACGGAGAAGGTGGCAAGAGGCCAATACACGTTCCTGAGCCCCTGGTGGGACGACATCTCCAAATCCGCCCAAGATCTAGTGTCGCATCTCCTCACGGTCAACCCGGACAAGCGGTACGACATCAAGCAGTTCCTCGCCACCCTTGGATACGCGAAAGCATGGAGGAGACACAGGCGGCAGCCGACGCGCCACCGCTAGCAACGCCCCTGGCGGTGAGGCAAGCGCAAGCTGCAGACCTTGGGAGCAACTGGGACGATCTGACGCCAGGCGGTCGCGGGCGGGCGATGGATTTCCGCCAGCCCCGGCGCAGTCAATCTTCGCGAAGTGTTCGACGTCGGCTACGCCGTTCATCGGCAGGAAGAGGAGGGCAAGCGACGGAAGAACTTCCCGCAAGGGTTCAGGGGCGCGCAGGGTGTGAACGCGCTCAACGCAAGCACGGAGGACGACCTGGACGAGATCGACGAGTACAATTCGTCGAGCGTGCCTTACTCAGCCTCGCAGGGTCACGCGGCTCTGCCGGCCAAGGTGCCCAAGAGCGCCAACACCGGGTCGACGGACGTGGGCACTGTGGAGCGCCAGATGCGCAAACACCACTCTGTCTGCGGCCTCTCAAGCCCGCGGCGCCCCAATATCAGCAGCAACCGCAACAGCAGCAGCAGCAACACCACCAGTCCTCAAAGTCGTCTTCCCACAGGGAGCCAAAGGGCTACGGGCAGCACAGCGCGGCGGTCGCGGGCCGCGGCCAGAAGACAGGTCAAGGCCCAGGGTCCCTTCGAGCTGAGTCTGGACAACGCCACCATGTTGAGCCGCAGGGGTCAAAAGGGGGGAGCATCAGCGGCCCAGGCGGGCAGCAACCTGAAGACGGAGGTGGTGCAGTAAGCCATTTGGCCGTGGCTCGCGAGATCGCAGTAGATCAGATTCTTGTCTTTTTCTCCTTTTTCTTTTTTCCCGGCGCGTTTTCCCACCATACACCAGCTTGTCCTCCCCTCTTTCCCCCCACAAGCCGGCTGCCTCTCACCACGTAGCCGCTCCATACGTCCGTCCGTCCGTAAATTAATCTGAATGCGCCGCGCCCATAAAAGTTGGGGGGGGTCCCTAGACGGCCGGCGCCGTAGCCACGCCACTGTCTTTTGTTGCTCTATGCCGCTCGACGCGCACAAGCAACCTCCGCCTCGCCTTGTTTTCTCGCGTGCTCGCGCCCTTTTCTCCCTGCATCTTGCTCGCTCGCTCCGCGCTGCTGGCGCTGCTACGCGGCCTGCACACCAGCCAGCGCGCCAGCGACGGCCGTCCCGGGCTCTCTGGCCGGACCCCGCTCCGTTCTGGCCCGGAGCGGCGGATCTCTGAGCGCGGTGCGTGCCAGACGTGCGGTGCGCGACGCGGGTGCTGGCGCCGCACGGGCCCGCGGCCCTGCTGAGTGGGTGGCGACGCCTGTTGCAGTCCAGCGCGAGCTCGGCCTGGGCCAGGGCGCGGCGAGCATCGGACGTGGCACGTCATTGCGGTGTTGCGTCTGGCCGGTGACCCGATAAAGGCGACCCGATAAAGTTGCAGACCGACTCCGTGGGCCGCGGACCTGCGGCGTCCAACACCGAGCCAAGAGGCGGAGCGGCCGCGCGTGCTGACCGCAACGTGATCTGCCGCGAGCCTGCAGATGTATAAGGTGTCCGCGCAGCCGCTCCCTGGAATCGAAGCACCAAGGCGACTTCTCCGCCACACTTCCTTGTGACGCTGCACCACGATGTCGACCGCAGCCTCCGGCCCCAGCGGCCCCACCTACTCGGAGCCCGAGTACGCCAAAGTGCGCAAGCCCAGGACCGATTGGCCCTTCTACGTGCCGAACATCGACCACGTGCTGAGGCCGGAGGTAGGTGGAGCCACAAATT